>BQNB010018487.1:7500-68230 GCA_026074375.1 Tanacetum coccineum | reverse complement strand
ATAATATATTAACCGACATTTAGTTTTGACCCGCTGTATCTCAATTTCTAAAGCTGATAAGCCTCGCGGCAAAGTAAAATGCCATTACGAACAACTTTCGTGTTTCGCCGGAAGGCTGAAACGGGCTCGAAAGTGAACAAATCGTTTAATTAATAAATATGTCAGATTTAATATATTAAAAATAACTTATTTTCTATTAAAGTATATATTTCGATTTCGTTCCAGTTTATTCGTTATTGGGAGTTAAAAGTCCCGTTTTATGTCAAAACGTCCGTCAAAATATAATTTGTTATATTTTATAAACTAAAGTCTAACTTATCAAAGTCTCGAATTCCGAATCCCACGTTCTATTTTCTGTTTTAGATTACTCGTTATATAAAGGCACTAAAGTCCATTTTTAGTCCAATTCTCGTCTCAAGCATATCTAATACTGCTTATACATTAATATAAGTCTCGTTTCAATATTTATATCGTATTTTACTTAGACCGCGCAATTTATAATATTTTTCATCACATTATATATATATATCGATTAAATGAAACAATTTATATATTTTCGCGTTAACTAAACTCACTTTATTTCGGTGACAACACACTCAAACGCGACGCACCCCGGCTGATGGACAGCCAAACGCACCCTTGTGCGTGGCTGTTAAGCCAAACGCACCCTTAGGCTATTTTGACAGCCAAACGCACCCTTGTGCGTTTCTGTCTAAACCAAACACACCCTTTTGTGTTATAACCCAAACCAACCCAAACACGCCCTAGGGGGGCTGTTACAAACCAAACCCGACAACCCAACCCACACCCATAGTGGCGGCTGTCAAACCCGACGCAAACCAAATACCCCCGGCTGTCCCGAGCCTAGCCCGACACCCCGGCTATACCCGGCTGTTATTGACAGCCAAACGTGCCCCTTGGTTGTTAACCCACAACCTAACGCATCCCTTGGTTGTTAAACCCAACCCGACGCACACCCCCACCCCGGCTGTTTTTATAGCCGAACCAAACAACCCTCTTTCACCCGGCTGTCCCCGAGCCTAACCCGACACTCCGGCTGTCCCGGCTGTCAACCCGACCCAACCAACAAACCAACACCCCTTGGTGTTTATAACAGCCAACCGCACCCTTTTGTTGCAAACCAAACCCGACCCCGGTTGACCCCGCTGTCAAACCCGACCAACCAAACACGCCCTTGGTGTTGGCTGTTACAACCCAACGCACCCTCTTCGGTGCTTACAAACCAACGCACCCTTGATGGTTGTATAGCCGAACCAAACCACCCCTTGGTGGTGGTTTTCACGACAATTAAGCAAAAACACTAAAATTAAACCCTAAATGCTTTTCTAAACTTTTTCTAATTCTAAATGACTATTTAAAAGTAAAAAGCTAAGGAATTTCTAAACCGAGATTAATTTGAGCTAAAAACGAAGAAAACGAGAACGGAAACGAAATCCCGCTCTTTAAAAAGTGAAAAACTTAAATTTAAACCCTACGAAAGTAATTTTAAAACCTAAGCCTAGAATATGATAAAAGAAAATTTTATAAAAAAGAAAATTATTTTTTTGATTATTTTTGTATTTTTTATGATTTTTTTAAAGATTTTAATAAAAGAAAATGATTAAAAATACTAAATGAACTTCTAAAATTCTAGAAAAATTACCAAAAGTGTAAAATGACAAGACTAATTTTATAAAAATTATAACTAAAAATAAGCAGATGAAATAAGCTCTAAAAAGCAAAAAATAAGCTACGACTTTATTATTAAAATAGAAAGGAAAAACGTTTACTTATAATAAATGTAGAGAAGTATGTTTGAAAAAGACCCAAGGGCACGATGGATAGTGTGTGTGTAGTGTGAGACGTGTGTGTGAGAAGCAAGAGGACACAGGTTCGAATCCTGCCTCTTGCTTTTTGCTATTTTTTTTATTTTGAAAAATTTCAAAAAACAAAGTTGTAGAACAGCTAAAGCTAAGCAAAATTTGTAAAAGCACTTTTTTCTAAAAGCTAAACAATAAGCCAGAAAATGAGCTTAAAGCTTGACAGAAATACTTAACTACTTTTTTAAACTTTTTACAAAACTTAACAAGCTAGAAACTAAAATAAGCTAAATCTAATGCTATTACTAGACTAAAACTAACCTAATAAGCTAAACTTAACTAGAAATAAGCAAGCCATAAGCTGGAAAACCTAATAAGCACTTTTGATAAAACTGAAAACTAAACAGCCTCAAAGGGCATCTTTGAGCTTAATTATAAGCTCAAAAATGGAACCTTATGAAGATAAGCCCTATACCTACTTAAAGCCTACCCTATAAGCTACATTAATCAACAGAGAAAAGACATTTTGAAATACAAATAAGCAGAGAAAAAGCTAAATTAAAAGACTACTTAAGCTGTTTTTGATGTTTTTGATTTTTCTATAAAAAGCTAAAATAAGCTAAAATCTAATTCTAATAAGCTAAAAACTACTTAATAATAATCTAATAAGCTAGTTAAAATAAAAATGAGCAAAAGCTAATGGCTATAAGCTATTAATCTCAAATAAGCACTTGGTGAAAACTATTAACCCAAACAGTTCATAAGGCAACTTTTAAGCTTATTTTTTAATAAGCTATAAGATCATTATGGACTTTTGGCTTATTACACTAAAAAAAGTACCTAAATACTACTTAAAACAATAATTGTAAAACATTTTGAAATTTAAATGAACAATGAAAAGTCTAAATGAAAACTGCTTATTAACTCAGTACATACTGAGTGAACTTATGGTTTTGAAAAGACAAATGGCTAATTTTTAAGCTAAAAACAAATAAGTAATAGATCTTTTAAGCACAAAATAAGCTGAGACAGATTGAAATTGATCTTAAAACTACTAGTATGCGAAAAATCAAGACCAAACTCCTACAATTACCCTTTGATTTTTGAGATTGAAAATGGCAGTTTGACTGTTTTTAATGCTGATGTAATTGACATCCTTTTTAACCAAAACTTTAAAATCACAAATGCAGACTTAAAACTATGTTGCTACTCTTCTTAAAACTCTCAACTAAGAACAAATAGAGCATTCATAACGACTAGAACTAACTTAAGCTTAAAATGCTAAACTAACTAACTTAATTCTAACAGATTCTAACTACATCTATCAATCTTTGTAAAAACTAGATTAAGCTTAAACTAAGCTCTTAAATCTAAACTTATAAACCTAGAAATGAGAATTAAACTCAAATTAAAGGAATAAATGGTCAATAGCAGTACTAACTCTCATTTAGTACTGCTATTCCAAACACCCCTTTAAAGTGTAAAAATCCATATAAAGCTTATAAATTTGAAATTCAAAGAGCAAGTTGCAAATAACAGATGACAATAAGTTTCAAACAAATCTAATAAGCAAATTTAAGCAGACAATAAGCAAATCTATAAGCTAACAATCTATACTAATATTTTTGGTTTTTTATGACAATTTTATGACAGATTAATGAAACTAAGATTTTATACTACCAAGCAAACATAATAGACAACTAACAACTATAAAAAGTACTAATAAGCTCAACTAAGCAATAAAAAATAGATAATAAGCAGTTATAAGCTAGCAATGCTAACTTAAGCTAAAAATGGAAAGAGGAAACTTATAGGAGCCTCTACTCTAAACAAGGCTAAAATTAGGCTCAAATGAGCTATCAACAAGCTCTAGCTTATCAATTGATAAGCTGGTAGGGTCCTAGAAGCCCATCCCTTATTGGCTTCCTTTCCATAAAAGCTGTGGTAATTTGAATTGTGGATTTGAAAAAGATTAGCTCAACTAAGCTTTTGAGAGTTTAGTTGAGTGCTAGGCTAGCTTATGTATTAAAATGACAGATTATTTAGAGCTTATTGAGATTAATCAAGAGCTTATTAAACTATTTAAGTAAAACAGAATTTAACACAAGATTAAAAACAAACTTCAAATTTTATTAATAAAAACAGGCAACAAAGCTTTTAAATGAGATTACAAGGATTGAAATCAATAAGCTGAAAGTTACATTAAAAACTACATTTAACGAAAATTACACTAGACTATACTAAAAATTAACTAACTATCTCCCCCCTTCTGTGAGTGATGAAGGCAAGTATTTATAGCAAGAAAGGGATGCTTCTAGGTCCTCAAGTTTGTTAAACGCTCCTTTTGATCTTAATCGTCCATTCTTACCAATCATTGGATACCATCTCTTATCCATTAGATCATTAAGTGAGCACACGGATTGCCGATGTGGCAATCCATGGTTTGATTCTCTTGTGCTTATTTTGGCTGTGATTCAATGTAAATTTCCCATCAATGTGTGTTTCTTTGGCTCCTTCGTGTCATTCCATTGCATATCTTGACCAATAAGAGCCTTTGAGGTGACGTTTTGATGCTGACTCATTGCTTGGTACTCGAATCTTTTAGCCACGTAGTCAATTGGGATTTACCCTTTGTTTTTTATGTAGGGTAAATTGAGGGAGATGATGAATAGTAAAACAGATTCTCGCGCCCTTTTCTTTTCTTTTTATAACATTGTTTGACCCAGGGTGAAAGGTGTTGACCTGGGCTCGGGTAAAAAGAAATTGGGACGGTGTATAACTTGGGCTTGGGTAAATGGTTTTTAAGAGTTTTGTTATAAAGAGTTAACGACCGTTAGTCTTCATAATAAAAAGACTAACGGTGTTAGGGTTTTTGGGACTTTTTGTGAATTTAATTTAACAATAAGGTTCTTTTGGGAATTTTGAGGGTTTTGGCATTTTGTGAGTTGACCATTGTTGACCAAGGGTTGACTTTTAATGACCTTTTGCTAAAAACTTTCGGCTCTTGTGCACTCTATCCGTTCCCGTGTCCGTGTTTGTCCGGTTTTGACCATTTTCTTGTGATTTTTGCATTATCCATACCTACACATTCACAAACAACAAAATTCACAAATACAAGCATATTTTTGCACATTTTGATCATTTAAAGGCCATTTTTGATATAGAAAGGATATGTGATTTCTCACATATCACATACCTTCATACGATCCTGCGGGCGAGAAGAATCAGCAACCTCTGTTAATTGATCCAATATTTCAAAAGTAGCCATGGAATAAAATATAAGAAGATAAGTATGAGAAGAGGGATATAAATAAGCAAATAAAATTTCATTTGGTCTTGATAATAGCAAAGTCATGATTGCAAATAGGGGATTTGACTCAAATTCATTAATACCTGCAGAATGAGTTATGGGGGGTTTTAAAGACAGATATGATATTTTACTAATGGGATGTCACAAACTGTAAATTTCCGATCAATATTTTAGCCGTTTCCGTTTAATAATTTGAATTTTTAATGTTTCGTTTAATTTTTACGGGTAACCGGGAAGTTGTTTTGTTATTTACTGAGAATTATTGCCGAAAGCGATCTAAGTATCCAATCATCGTAGTCTTTCGTCAGTAGACGTGTTTTTATGTTTTTAGTTGATATTTAAAATTTCGGAAAATTTCGTAAAGTCGTTATTCGTTTTTGTTATTTGCGTGTTCCAGATACAACAAGTAACATAAGTATATACATGGAACCCTTGAAATTAAATCAAATAGAGCACAATGTTTCGTAGAATGTTGGAGACCAAATTGGTCCCCCCCCTCCCTTGCACATATACGTCCAAACACACACACACTATCATAGGAAACCATTTTGAATTTTGAAATCAAAGGGAACATGTTTCCCTACCTTATGACAAGTACTAGTCCTCTTCTTCATTCTCATTAGAAGATCAAATTGGTCCCCTCCTTTTTCCCCTTCTTGCCCACGCCAAAACCCCACACACCACACACACATTTCAAAAGTTGAAAACCTATACTTGACTAAATTTATTTCATTTCATTGATTCCTATCTCATTTTCTCTCACAATAAACACACACATAAAAATGGTGCTCTCTTTTCCTTCTTCTCTCCTATAACCGACGAACCAAACTCACCCTAATAAACCATCCATATTTTGATTTTGATCAAGAATTCTTGAAGATAAAGTGTACTTTCGAGAGATTTAAATAGTTAGCTTGGGTACTTTAACAATGTTTGGGTTGTTTTAGTTTCTAATCATCCTTCTAAACCTTCATTTCTTGTAAGTCATTAAACCTTCATAAATCTTGTACTTTTATGTTCATCTTTATAAGTTTACCTTTTTTTAACTACGTAAACGTTAAAGGTTTGTATATTGGTTTAAAAATAAGTAAAGTAAATATAATGAAATCATAGTTTTGTAATCGTGGTTATTTTCCTATAATGAAAATGATGACTTATGGCTTATTTTGTTTGGCTTATTTAAATAAGCTTTTGGGAAAGCTTATTTGTTCTTATTTGAGCTTATTGGCTTATGTTTGGTTCGGCCCACTAGGGGAAACCATAAGGGAATGTTGTTCGAGCTTATTTGACTTGGCTTATATTCTAGTCGGCTTATTTCTTGCTTATTTTGAAGGGACAAAACATTTAGCGTATTTGACTTAATAAATAAGCCCAAATAAGGCTTCATGGGCTTATAAGCCGCGTCCCACACAAGAAGCCATGACTACAGCGTATTAATAGGCTAGGTTGCTCATAATGTTTTTGGATTATCAAGAGCTATGATAAGCTTATAGGTGGACCCAAGAACTATTTAATACTTTTTTTTACATGTCGGCCTAGTTTATAAAGGATTTGAATAAACGATAATTATCGAATTTTGTGAAATTGACATTTAAAATGATTTGATTAAAGTCCTACGACTAGGAAAACATGTAAATACGAACGGGTCATGCCGAAATTTTATAAAATTTATATACTTAGGATAAATTGTGAAAATATTATTATAAGAATTTTCCGAAAAACATATTATTTATAAACGATAAATAATATATATAAAACCATGTAAATAAATTAAATTACTTATTTACGTTTTCTACCTACGTATTTAATTTAAGAACCGACAGTTAAGCGTGCTCGTGTAAGGGAAGCACTAGCATGGGTGACCAGCCGCGAAATGGATAAATTAAAGATATAAAAACATCACTATCGAATGGTTTAAATCAATAATTAGGATTTTTGGGTAGAATGCCGAACAATATATATATATATATATATATATATATATATATATATATATATATATATATATATATTACTTGAATGTTATTAAATAACATTATACGGAGTATATATTTTATATAAATATATATACCTCCAACCATAAAAACCGATCACTAACGTTTTAATTATAAAGACATTTACAAAAGTATTTTTAAATAAACGTTTATACAATATCCGTATTTTTCTATCCTTCCGATTCTAAGCCGAAACCTATATTCTCTTAGGTTAAATCCGTGTACCGTCATTCGTTTTCGTGTGATCATATTCCTAGACGTTTACTCTTTCATATCACCGACTCGAGGTGTGTTCATAGCCCCACCTTTACTCGTTTTGATTAAATGTTTTATAACTTGGGGTGAGAAACATTGCTTGTTTTTAAAACTAGACACAAGTACTATACGTGAGAACTTTCCCGTTTACGTGTTGCCTAAGTAGCGTTTAGACCACTATTGCCCGAATTATCATGAACTGTTAATCACCTTTAACCGACTGGCTAGTTAAGTGAGCGCGGGTGAATAAATAGATATATTGGGACTAATTATCCCTATCCGAGTAAGAAGCACTTACTAGTTTGAGTTTGCCAAGAACTAACGGATATATGCCATGTCGAAACAAGTTAGGTGGTCTTTGGTCGGACACCTGTGAGGGCAAGCACTATGGCAGTGTACATGCCATCATTCCATTATTAGCTTCGGTGTCATGAGCTTAGTGCAACGTAAATACCTTTTTATGTGAAGTTGTATCTGTTATAACTGTCGCATACGTTTTGATAAACTTGCGGTCCACATTAATAACGTTTGAATTAAACCTTTGAATTCACCAACTTTATGTTGACGTTTTAAGCATATTTTTCTCAGGTGCTTAGCTTTGGACTTCTTTGATGTGCTATGTGGAGTCTACGTGCAATATGATATCATCTTTCAAGACTTTATTATCATTCATACTCGTTGTCTTTTGAAAACTTAATTATGCTTCCGCAACGGTTTAAATTTCATTTCAAATCTTGTAAGACTTATCCATTTTTAATAAATACAACGAGCTATGATTTTCAAAACGTCCATTAGTTGTCATTCTCTTGTGCTTTATGTGATGTATATTATGATGTCACGCCCCCGGACACGTATTTCGTCCAGGCCTCGTTTGGGGGTGTGACAGATAAGTTGGATTGTAACTAAATACATTGATGATAACATGAATAAAAGACAATGTGGCTAACAAGTATACATTAACATGGGCATTTGCATAAAGAAACTACTAATACAATTTCCATTCATAACTTAACATGATACAACATAAACTGATACAACTTAAAATGTATCATAGAAGCCCCATAGTTGTCTCTCATGTTCCTCATCCAACTCTTCTTCTTGCCTACATTTCTCTAACCACTCATGTTCAGCCTGTGCTTGCCTTGCTTCTTCTTTTAATGCGAGGTTTAATACTTCTTCATCGGCCATTTCTTGATGAGTAACATTCCCACAAACTTGCAACTCCAATTCAACAATTTCTTCTTCTTCCATCAATTTCACTATTTATTCTTCTTCTATCAACATTCCACTCCCACCTACACCACTGCCACTTCTAGGAACCGTATCCTTACGAAAAACCTTAACCACGTTTCTCATTGTAATATTAGGGTAATGCATTGATGGTTTAGGAGAAAAAAATGATAACATTAGCAAGTATCAAAGCAGCTCCTATAGTAATATCCTTTCCATAACCTCCATCATCAATGACTTTGTGATGTATTGTTCCAGGTATTGTACCTAAGATATCTTTCATGGTCACTGTGAGATCACCAATCATATTCAGAGAACAAGACTTGACTATTGCAAAAACTTGGTCAAGTTTCCCATTATTGAGAAAGTTCTTGATGTCTCCTAAACACCCACTTACACTGCCACCATTAGCATTCACATAGTCAGTGGCGCTAACCCACGACCCGCTCTTAAAATCCTCATCCTCACCCATATCCTCAACAACCTTCTTCATATATTCTTGTGTCAACATTGCACACCCGTCCCCTCCATCCTGAATATCTGTTTGTTTAAGCAGTTTGGCTGCTTGAATAATAACCGCATGACCGGGTGTTATCCTAACTGGATTTTAGGTTGTTGTGGAAGTTTCAACACGTGTGCTGCTACAGGGACGCTTTATGGGTGTTAAATTGAGATCAGAATCATCGATATCAAGATTCAGTTCTCATTGATCATTTTGGTTATTGAGATCGGAATCTATTTTCTTGAAGAGGGATAAAGTGTTACCGAGTTTGTAGGGTTTTACAAAGAAAGTATTACTGAATTTAGTTGTAACAAAGATTTGTAATGGAGGGAAACTTATAGGCATGAAAATAGGAGGGAAACAGATTATAAATAGTAACGTGGAAAAACAATTACTGACGTGGCTGTGAAAAAAGTCAAGACGACCGGTCAAACCGGTAACAATGGGATATGACCGGCTACAAGGGTTTTGATGGTTAACAATGATATTAAAAATAGTACATGGTTCATAATCAGACACTAGAAATAGTAAGTAGTTCATAAATAGTGCTTACCCTTTTTGTATATTGAGAGATTCAAAAAGAATAAATAAAAATATTTAGCATAAAAATAGCAAAAAGTACATTACTCACATTTTTAATGGGGGCCACCACCATCCTCAGGCTCCACTAAGCTTTACCCTTAGACAGAGGCTTATTTTAAACAATGAGACCACACCAAGGAGCACAACACAAGAAATAAGACGTGACCCTTGTCTTAAGGTCAAATGCGCCGCATTAGATAGCTACTCATGCGCCGCTTTTTGAGACATTGGATACGCCGCATTTGGGGTTGGGTTTGAGGTCAATGTAGCCATCAACTCTCTTAGTAGCAAATGCGCCGCATCGGGAGTTGATACGCCATAATTGGGGGTTTCGAGTAGGGATGGAAACGAACTGAGCCACTCATGAAAAGCTCAAGATCGGATCGGTAAAAAGCTCAAATGAGCCGAGCCTAAGTTTCGGCTCATTTAATAAACGAGCTCGAGCCTGAGCTCTATACAAAAAGCTCGAGTCGGCTCGAGCCCAAACGAGTCCTAGAAACATATGCGTATATATATTCTATAAGTATAATTGTGTATAAACGAGCTTAAAATAAGTAAACGAGCTCGAGCATTGTGAGATTAACGGGCCGAGCTTAATTTGAACTTTATTTTAGTCAACACATTTTATAAATTAGTCAAGCCCGAGCCGAGCTTGAGCTTGTGAAAATTTCACGAGCCAAGATCGAGCTCAAAATATAAGAATCAAAACGAGCTCAAGCCCAAGCTCGAGCTTTATATATATATACGAGCTGTACTCGAGCTCTGGCAGGCTCGGGCTCAGCTCGGCTTGTTTCCACCCTTAGTTTCGAGCCTTAAACGGACATTTATTCGTTCTGCTGTTATAAAATTTTAAGGATTTCTTATGTTCTTATAAACAACTTTATCTAAGAGATTTCTTTTTCCAAGAATACTTCCCTTATAAATATAGGGCTTGAGAGCATTGTTTTTTCTTTTTTGAATTATTAATTAAACTTGAATTTTAATCTTTAAATCTTTGTGATTTTGTTAAACCCTAGTTAGGGATTTATTCATGTTTTCTATTTACGCTAGTTAGTATCAGAGTTTATATCGTGATGACAAAAGATGTAGATGTTCCTCAAACCCGTACTACTAGTGGTATACGGTTGACCGAAGACATGGATCGTGCGATCAATGATCTTGCATCCAAATTCGCGAGTATGTCCACTATCACTGAATTACAATCCATGATCGTATGTGATGATAATCACTCAAATTGTGAGGGTGACCATTATGGTAATTGTAAACTGTGTCCTAACAATGATGGATTTTTGATAATCATAATCGTGATCAATCTCCCAATCAAACCTGGAGACATGTTGATTTCATTGGATCTTCAGATGAGTAAGGAGATCAAGACTATAGGTTGTTTGCAAGAGGACCAAGAGGAATGTTTAATGGTCATAGGGTTATGAATCGAAGGAATGAGGGTTGATAATAACATCAAATAATATATAAAATTTAGCATCAATATCCTGTGTTTTGCCTTGTTTTATATGAATTTGGTACTTAGTTCGTTCATATTTTCATATTCAGGTTAATCAAGGCATTGGAACGTAAAGATGTGGAAAATGGCCAAAATTGGACGAAATACATGAAAATTTACATTCAGTATCATTTACAGCGTAACAGAAGACTTACACTTACGTCGTAAACATAACGAGGGAAAATTCCAACAAGTCTGGATGCAAGCTAGTTACCGCGTAGATGGGAAGAGGTCTCTATGCCGTAAAACATTATGAAAGACAGTTAAGTATTAAAGCGTCAAGACAACTACGGTGTAATAACCCCGCTTTAGTTACGCCGTAGTCATGAAGAATTATGAAGAAGTCTCGATCAGAGTTAGTTACTGCGTAAGTTACTCGTTGGATTTACGCCGTAACAAGGCATTATTTGGCGGAAGAATATAAGCTTAAGAAGATTTATGGCATAAGCGACTCGATAGACTTACGCCCTAATAAAGTACCTTGGACACCAAGTCGAGTTAACTCCATGGACCAATTACGTAACAATTAATATTAAAAATGACAAGAACAATCAAGGGTCAAAGGCGGACAAGTCATAAGTTTAAAAAGGGTTATAAATACAAGCCATATTCATTCTCTATTCACTATTATTTTGTTTGGTTGTGTTCTGTGGAACGAGGCAAGGGAGAAAGAAAAGGGGACGAGCAAGAGCAATAATTTAGCACGATATGTACACAATAATTCAATTATCAAAGTTTGATTTAATTTCATTGTTCCTTAATAATTATTTGATTTTGCTTTTAATTGTTTGTATTATGTCATTTATTATGTTAGATTAATTGTTTTCGGCATTTGATTAGTTTTATGAATCTGTGTCTTGGTTAATATTATCTTATAGTTTAATTTAACAATCTTAATGGATAATTTATGTAGTATGCCTCTAGATTCTTATGCCTTAGTAGGAGTAATTCTAAAATAGGTATAAGCCGATATATGTGACTTGGCAACTTATAAGTATCGGGTGTTAGTGGGAAACACACGGGCGTATCTCATAGATTAGTTGGTACGATTTAATGACGGTGAACTGGATAGGTTAATTCCCGTGAGGGTTCATTGCATTAAGGATTCATAGGTTAGGTTAGGACGCTGGTTTGAAACTAATAAGTTTAGACACCTCTATTAAGATTGTGGTTAGACATTGTTTAATTATTGTTCTCTTTGGAATCCTATCTGTTTATTGATTGATCCATGCGTTTTGATAGTGTTGAAGCTAGTATAGAGCTTAGTAGCTAGTAAGTATGAGTGAATAATTAAAAGCTAGTATTTTAGGTTACTTAAGATGGATGTCATCTATTTCGATTGTATAGGGATTGACCATATCACCGCCTATACTTGAATAGATACTTAAAGAGTGCGGGTAAACTAGTGATTAGTTGGTACCTAATGGGGGTTTAAATGTCAAAAAGTAGGATTGTTGACATTAGATAAGTCTATAGGATAGTTGGGGACTCAATGACTATGAACTAGATGCTTGGTTACTATGATCAACGGGACTGAGATCATAGGAATTATACGTTAGGTTGCGACTACCAATTGGACCTAATGATATTAGAACCACCGATTAGAACGAAAATTAAACATTACACGTAGGATTATGATTAAGAGACATAGGGAAATTGACTAAGTAAATGTGTCCATCCATCTTAGTTGATTGCCATTGTAACATCACTTTGGATAATTTAGGTTGATTAAAAACGATCAAGTGGATCTAAAGCACATGTTTTCGTTTTACCACTTTTTAGGTAGATTATCATTTCAATTAGACAACTAAAGAGTACACACCGTTCTTAGGGTTTGACACCCGTACTTACCAGTCACTACACTACTACACGATAGGGTACACTGGTCTTTAGTGTGTAGGAATAGTCTAGGTAGTATAGGTTATTATAAATTTGAAACATGACGTTCCATTTAGACACATCAGTCGATATGATTATGGTGATCAACAAGGGTATCGTGTCAAAGCTGAGATTCCTAATTTTCTTAGAAATCTTGACATTGAAGTTGTGTTGGATTGATTGTATCAGGTTAATATGTTCTTTGACATCATAGATGTTCTCGAATAAAAGCAATTAAGTTAGTAGCATATAAGTTATGTGGAGGGACTCGAGCTTGGTGGCAAAATGGACAAGACAACCATAGGAGACAAGGAAAGCACCAAGTAGATACGTGGACAAGGATGAAGCGAATGATAAATGTATGTTTTTTGTTAATAATAAGAAACACTAACTAGACATGATCCGGAGGTCGGGGAGGATGAAACAAATAAATTGCCATATTATTATAAGATGAGAGAAAAGGGAAAGATGTGTGTATGATAGAAGAGAGAAACACACACACACATACCTTATGTGAAATGTTACATATAAATCCTCACCCCTCCATGGAAATATAGAGGGGGTATTTATAGTCCAAACACAACTAAACTATACTATAAAGTCTAATCTAGTCCCTGCGTGTTTGGCTATTTATAAACTAATGTAATTCTGTATTAGTCAACATATTTTAAGGCTAACAATCTTCTCTCGATATGTGGACATACGGAATTACTTACAATGTTCCTATCAAGTACAATTACAACAAAATAAAGTCTTCCAAAGCACTTCCAAAGCTGAAGATATCTTCTGAGTTCTCCTGGTCTTGAAACTTGTACTCCAGCTTGGATCTTCATTGTCTTTACTTGTTCTGGAACCATTTTAGTATGCATGAGTTGGATTAACTTCCCCCCAATCCATGCAACATGTCTTGAAAATCTTTCTTCTTTTTGGCGAAGTTCTGAATCATCTTCCCACCAAACCAACATCCCTATCTTGAGCAGATTTTGAGACTTTGATGTAGCTTTAACCATCTTTTATATGTCATTGACGTGCACAACAGAATTTTGTAGAAGAAAAGCCACACCAAATACTACTGCTTCTTGTCATTGGGTCTTGGTGAATATTCGTTTGGGGGTACATGCGAGAAATCAACAACAATTCTTCTCACGTATGCAGTATACTTCACAAACCATACTAAGTAAAGTAGTATACACTACTTCCCCCTGGAAGTTGACATGGTAACCAAAGTACACATTTTCCCCCATGATGGTTTCGAACTCTCGGAAGCATCATTGTTGTGTACGCACATATACACGAGAAGTTCGTGTCATAAGCACAAATCTTAAGATCCAAATGAACCATTACCCTCTTGACTTTAAAAACCGTAGTAGGAGATGAAGCAAGAATGAAGAAAACTTGGTATAATCAAGATCTTGTATATAAATGTCATTGAGGAACTTTGAAAAATGTTGCTTAGATTGTGAAGTACCATTGTCTTGGAATAACACAATAATATCCCGTGAGAATTGTTGATTACATCTCAACCTTTGAACTCTCTGGCTAACTTACCAACCTCGTATTCCGTCGGCTATTGCTGTGACTACATGTTAAAGTAAATCCGATATACCAAATTTGAAAATGAAGTACAATCCCCCAAATTTGTTACTTAAGCTTGCACTGTTGTTGATAAAATAATGGTGCAAGATAAAATCTTTAAGTACCCTATACTGAGCCAAAAAAGTATAAGAAGTACAACACCTCTTGAAATTATCCACATCGACATCTGCTTGTGACACTGAGTACTACAACGTAACTCCTTTAACTGATAGTTATTCAGGTCTTCAACCACCTACCCCGACTACTAGAAACTAGATAATCCAAGTCTCAATTATAGCTGTATACGTTCAAGCAAGTCATCAATCGATGGATTGGGTTTAAAGAAAAGGGGTAAAAAATAAAAGGAAGTCTCGTTGATGAAATAAGTAGATGCCTTCGTGAAACCTACTTCAATCTCAAATAAGGGATACCAAATCTACTCCGTGATCAGTTGTCATCGTAATCCGAATCCTTAGCCGTTTATCGTTTTAATGAATCTTATAAGGATCGTTTTAGTGTTATGTATTATGTTTGTTGTGTTGTTATTCGTTTTTAATGTTGTTGAACTAGGACAAATATTATTTTTGAATGTCGTTAACGAATCAACATTGTCTAGTCAAACTTGTCGTGATAGCATTTTAGTTCCCGGTTTAATCATCATACCCGGATTAATCCAAGAACAACAGCCCATAAGCATTTTTGGCTCTATAGAATAACTCAGCCCATGTTGTTATTAACCATAACCGGCCCAATACCTTTAATAACCCCGGCAGCCTATAATTGCAATAGTTGAAGACATACCGGCCCAAGGCTTGTTATAATCCGATCCATCACAACATCCAAGTCTCACCCAATCCAATTAATTGAAACCCGGTACCAACAAACCCTTTAACCCGGTCAAGGATATAAAAAGTAGCAATCTCTAATTATACTCCTATTATCCTAACCCTAATCCCCTTTTAACCGTCCCCATCTTCTTCTCTCAATCTCAGATGCAGTCACAAATCTCCATCTTAATCTTCTCATAAAAATTACGCCCCCATCTTCTCAGTCACACCTCCCATCTCAATATGAAACAACACATATTAGATCAAGTGAACCATCATCCAACGAAGCCACACATACCAAAACATTAATCTTGTTTCTTTCTTTTTTAACCCATACGAGAATACATCACTTTTGGTTTAGAAATAAAAGAAATGATACATCTTCTCTTTACTACAATCCCACGAAGAAGAACCAAGATTGTTGGCTTCAAGATCTCATATAACGGGGTCTTAGGTAGGCTGTGATAATTTTATTTCGTTTCTTGTTGACCAAATTAAAGAAATAATGAAACACTTTTGTTCTTGTTCTTACTTTATGGATTTCGAAAATTAAAGAAGAAGTTATGCTTCTTATTGATCTATGATGGGTTTCTGGTATAGATCTTTACAAGATCCTTTATCTTTTAATACCAAATCTGAGATCAATATAATTGTTTTTGTGTTCTAGTCATGTTGTATGGAGGTGGATATGGTATTGATGATTTGTAACGATGGGAATAGGATAGTCTTGTTGGATTTGGTATTGATTGTGACGATGAGATTGTAGGATAGTTTGGATGTTGTTGAGGCTATGGTTATTTGTAATTGATGTTTATGATTTAAGTTTGAGTCTGTTTATTCTAGATCTGGTTTGACTTTACATGGTCAACGTTTGACTCGATTCTAGCAAACCGCTGTCACAAATAAAATTTGCCAGTTTCTTTTCATAAAAACCATAAATAGTATAAGTCTTTCGAAACCTGTTCACCAAACCATTGTGGCCAAACCGCTGGCTGGTATCAAACCGCTATGGTGGTGGTTTAACCAAACCGCTGTCGCAGTGGTTTACCAAACCGCTATACGAATTTTGGGACCACTGTTAAACAGCTGCTAGTACAATTTTTGTTTTCTTGCTATATTATCGACTAACAAACAAAAAAGAAGTACTAGGTTTTGCCAAACCGCTATGAAGAACAGTTTACACACACCGATATTCTTTAAACTTAAGCCCAGATTTTTTTCGATCTATATAAGCTTTTAAGCAAATGAAAGCTGTGTAATAAGCCACTAAATAAGCACTAAACCCCAACAACCACAGAAACATTTAAGTTCCCACATAAGCTTGTAAAAAACTAGAAATGAGATGTTAAAAGGAGTAGACCAGATGTGTAATAAAGTGACCCAGATATGCTTATTTGGTAAGTTTTAAAAAATGAAAGGACTACAAAAAATCATCAAAAGGTAAGAAACAAAGCACTGATATAGGACTGATGCATACAACAACACTAAAAAAACTATTCGTGGCTTTTTCAGAAAATAAGCCCACAAAAATAAGTTGAAATAAGCTTAAATAAGCTGTAAAAATGCAGCAACAAATACAATAACAAAACACCCTCGGTTAGCTCTTGATACCACTTGTTAATAATAAGGAACACTAACTAGACACGATCTAGAGGTCGGGGAGGATGAAACAAATAAGTTGCCATATTATTATAAGATGAGAGAAAAGGGAAAGATGTGTGTATGATAGAAGATAGAAACACACACACACACACCTTATGTGAAATGTTACAAACGAATCTTCACCCCTCCATGGAAGTATGGAGGGGGTATTTATAGTACAAACACAACTAAACTATACTATAAAGTCTAATCAAGTTCCTGCGTGTTTGGCTATTTATGAACTAATGTAATTCCGTATTAGTCAACATATTTCAAGGCTAACATTTTTACCCCCGGATATTGAAAGAATTTATATCAACAATTTCATAATTGTGTTCAAGGTTGGAAGATGGTGACTAAATATAAGGTTGAGTTTTTAAGACTGCAAGCTCGTTGTAATTTAAGAGAGGCCGAGGAACAAACCACTACTAGATACATAAGTGGATTGAACCAAACAATTCAATAAAAAATAGTTTGGTGTCCGTTTGGTCCATGGACAAAGCTCAAACTTTGGCTATCAAGGCGTGAAGGATGGTTACTAAATCCATATATGATTATAGGCCTTCAACTAGGTAGTGTTCATATACTTTAGCCAACCAAGGGGGACGAACCATTCAAAGCCAACATACCCATCCTACGTTTACCACCTCAAGTTCAAAGGTTAGTGTAAGTAGAGTGGAGAAGTTAAAGGAGGATTAACCGACAACTTCAAATCCTTTTGTTAAACTTGTGGGTCCCAAGTGTTTTAGGTGTCGAATACTAATGGGAAACAACGTCTAACGGGTAGTATGTGTTAAAGTTTATTTAACCATTAAAAAGGTATATTAACCAGATTAATTCACACACCAGAATACTTAATTAAAGTCAAATTTACACGTTTAGGTTTTCCTCTATGAACCCTTATACACTAACTATTTAATTAATCATGCAACAAAACATAAGTTACATACCTTTATGCAAACCAACAAACCTAAACTTTTAAATCTTCAAGCGACACAACAAACCAAGATCAAAGTGTATGATCTATTCCACACTTAGTTCACACTAACACTAAACCGACTCTATTAGAAGGGAGAGGAGAATTTAGGGTCTTGTTTCAACTTATGATTTTAACCTATATTAAGATAATATCAATAGGTTAAACAATCATTATCCAATAAGGAATGTTTATCCAATAAGGAATATATATTTTTTAAACTTTTAAAAGATATTTATCTTAACCCATAATATAAACTTATCTTTTCCTTCAAGTCAAGTCAAGCCCAAACTCCCCAATGGGGTTGCATCAATATATATTAGGCGAAAATTTTAGGATATTAGGCTCTGCATCAACATGCGTCCACCTAATACCTCGTTAATAATAATACCAAAACAACATGAAATTTCCAACTTAAGCTAAAACACCCGATACCCACAAGAGATGTGGATATGGTACAGAGGTGATGGAGGAAAGCACAATAATAGAGAGGGCTCCCATAAAATAACGTGTACCTAAAAGCATCCTTGTGCTGCGATAAACCCATGAGTCTGAGGTCATAGTTTTTTGTATTTGTGTTTGATAATCATTCCAGACACAGTACTATACAGTACACTATTAGTATAGTTGAAGAAAGAAACATGTCGTAGCGTAGCATCTTGGTTGAGTGACTTGCATCTACTTTGTGCATTGCTGAAAAGGCAGCCTCGATAACCATAAATAACCCAAAGCAAGCAAGATGGATATCCTTTAAAAGAACGAATAAGACACTAAAATAAGTATTTGTCACATACATTTCATTTATCTAAATAACAAAAACAAAAATAAAGATAAAGTGCACATACTCCATATCAAGTGGAGGAGAACGCGACACTGATGGGGGAAGCGAAGGTGGAGGCGATGGTGGAGTGTAAGTGGATATTTGCAACGAAGTTTTCGAGTCATTAAACTCTGATCTCGCGCTCATTCTCTTGCTTACTGCAGTGAAAAATTCAGAATCTTTGACGATAATGTTCTTGTAATTGAACAATACGATGATATTATATACAAGTGACAAACTACAAAAACGCGTGAATATTTAATACAAGTAGAGTAAATTGTAGAAATGGTTCATGTGGTTTGCTCAGATTGCACCTATGGTCCCTACTTTTGCGAAATTGCAGGCGGCCACCCTGTGGGGAAACTTTTGTTCCACTTTGGTTCTTGACAGGGACCATTTCTGCAACACTTTGTTTCAATTTTGTTCCACTTTGGTCCTTTTTGTTCCACTTTGGTCCTTCTCAGGGACCAAAGTGGAACAAAAGTTTCCTCACAGGGAGGCCGCCTGCAATTTCACAAAAGCAGGAACCATACGTGCAATCTGAGTAAACCACATGGACCATTTTTGCAATTTACTCTTACAAGTATATAAAAACTAATACAAGTATATTACAAGTATATTACATGTATTAAATGCAACTCAGAATAAATTCTAAAACTCGTTTACATGGTTTACGTGTATAAGTAAACTTCTCAAGTCATACACAACGGATAATAACCATGTGATTTAGTGTGTAAGATTTGGTATCCGTTTATTTTATTTTCATCTTTGCCTAACTGTATATATCTTGAAAATCTCAATAAAATCTACTAATTTAGTGCCACTAAGGTTTTTACATTGTAAGTTAGAAATTTTTAAGTTTTTTACCTATGCATGTGAAATTAATGAAAGGAAATAGAATATCTAGGTCAAGTAAAATTTAATTGTTTATTCATCCTCGGAAAAATGGTTACGCCACTATGTGGTATTAGTTTGCATGGAAAGATATATAAGGGTGCGTTTGGTTTGTAGTGCAAAATCACTATCGATAAAGGTTTAGATATAGGGTGGAATAGGAGTCAGTATGAGTTCGGATATGATTCTGAATTAACACGTTTGTTATATTCATTCTTGTGCATTCACTAAAAGTATATCCATTCATGGGTTAAAATTCTACCAAAATTAAAGGTCAAAATCTCATAACTTGATAACAAGATAGACAACAAGAAGGTAAACCAAATTAAAATCAATGATGGTGGGAGTTAAGGTAGAAACCCTACTTGGGGTTTTTCTTTTGGTTGCTAATAAGAAAAGGAAGCAAAAAATGTGTGAAACCATGGTATTTTGACTAGTATCATGTATGGAAAATTTTAAGGTTTCATATCCATATCTGATACCTAGGCCACTAACCAAATAGCTTTAATCAGATTCAAACTCATTCCTCTATTGTCATGCACCTATAACAAACGGATAAGGTAACGTAAATATAGTGTAAATGTAGTATGGACACAAGTAACTTTTACACTTTACTATATATTACGTTTACATGTTTGTCGTCATTAAAAAAGGGGAGATTGTTAGTGCAAATATTACGATATTTAATCTATACAGTCTCGTTTGTTTTGTTGATGACAAACATGTAACTTGTAATACATAATGTAAAATGTACGAGTTAATCGTAATCATATTTTGTCTCAACATACACCAACACCTTTCGACGTCTCGAATCCTTGTACGCTACAACACAGGTTCGTACATGTTTGTTATGTTGCATTATGATCAAACCTCTTAATAAACCATTAAGTATTTAAAAGGTTAATCATTCTTTTTCGAACCTCATTTTACACTTTGCTTTTATAAGTAATTATATAAAAATGCATCACTATTAGTACACTTGCTAAAATGCATTTTATTTTTGCAAGTATACAACTAGACTTTTAGACATTTTATTTTACAAAGTTTACTTACACTTTTAAGTGTACATGTTTAATTTCTATTTAAGGAAATCAAAATGATTTTTACCTCGTGCATGACATCACTCACAAAGTTGACTTTTATGTATTGTCACTTCATGATCTTTCAATATCTAGGTCATATCTTGGAAGATCACACAAGATTTTAGGAGATTTGTTATCATAAAATCTTTCCAAATCTAGGTTGCAAGTTCAGCTCGCCGGATCCCTTTTATTGCACTGGTTGGATCCCTTTTGGAGGGATTCGCCGGATTCGTGGGAACATTGAACTTTTTGCCTATAAATAGCAAGCAAATTCTTACCATTTTCTTATCCCTTTTAACACATATTTTCTATACATTTGCATACATTTAGATCAGTTGTAAAACACGTTAAACACTCTCATTTTCATATGATCATAATGCTTCTAACACTCATTTTGTTCTAAGCATACTTCCATGATGATCCACCAAAGCAAGCCTAGAGATCTTGTCATTCTCATCCATCAGAAAGCATACACATATGAAGATCTACAAGATTGGTGATCTTATCATCTTCATCCATTTGACGACTTCTTGCCATAAGAAGTTCATTTAGATTAGGCATTCATATCCACTAGACATTTGTGTCTTGGATCTTTGTTATACATTTGTATCATCACCTTATATCATTAAACTAGATTAGATGTTTTATGTGTTTGTGCCATGAATCACAAAGTTTGTTATATTGGGCCATAAAACATAACGGGTTTGGTTGTACCCAAAGATGGACTTGGTATTTAGCTTTGTACCAAAAAAAGTGGTGAGGTGTACTTTTGTACACTTTTTTGGGGCCATTTAATCCCCAAAATCATGTAAATATTCCCAAATATTATACGTAATCATTTTTTTTGTTTTAGCATTTGGAAAGCACTTGGAGGAAAAGCACGTGACTTTGGCTCGATTCAGGAAAAACTGGACAAAAATGTAACTTTTCAAGCTGACAACTTCCATCCTGACGCCTTCATCAAAAGTGCCTAGAAAGTTGATTTTTGGATAAAAAGTTTGACTTCTCATTAGGTGGAGACGGTGTTAGGAATTACTCTTGACGCTGTTAAGATTACATGGCGAAGGCGTCACCACGAATTGCGACAACGTCATAATAGCCGACTCAAAGAAACCCTTGGAAGATTCAACGGGCTGATGGCGTCATGAAGCCTTAGCGACGCCATCAGGACCCAACTTCTATATATAAAAACCTTTATTTTTCATATTTTCGTATGGAAACTTGGGAGAACCTTTGTAGTAGCTTCCATTGTCAAATTTTAGGGTTTTCTAACCCTTTTGCACTCATTGTTACTCCATGTTCAATTGAAGTGAAGTTTCTATTCCATTTAATCATGCAATATGTCTATGTGTTGTTTGATTGTTTTTTCTTCACTTTCAATTAACATGCTTGGCTAAACTAAATTAGTATTTGCTAATGATTGTATGAAACCTAGTTTGTAATCTTTATTATGTTGCTTCTTGTTAGTAATGTTCACGGTAGGCTCTAAAAAATTAATCAATTAGCTATTTGATCTTTATATCATAGCAAAGACGTCTAGGGAAACGTGATTAGGTTAGAGGATACCAGTGATTAGATCTTCATATCTTGATTACCTTTGGGTGGATTATGTATTAAGTATTTAGTGCGCGTGATTAATTATTGGGAGGGAGAGTGTCTGGCAGGTAAAGCCTGACTAGGTTCTCATGTAGAATGCGGACTTGACCCACCCATTGCAGAATTAGGGGAGTACTTACACATTACACTAACGAGGGTGATGGCAATAAAATTAGAAAAAGCAACTAGAGAGTTGTGCATGATTAGGTAAACACGTTTATTTAACCATACAAGTTCCACACAATTTACTTTTCTGCATAATTAGATTAATGATGCGGTCGTCGTTAGACTTCTACATGAAGTTTTACAACTCCCTACGCAGGGCACCTAATCGTTGTAGTAGTAGTATAGGCAGGACTCAAGGGGTTGTTATCGTTCACTCGAGGAATAGGTTGGGAAGGCTTGATCACTGTCTAACAAAATTCTAAGGGTTGAGAGTATATTATTTTTGTGTTTTTATATTTTATGAAAGCAGGTAAAATCATATATTGGAGAGGTTTGGTTTGGTTTTAGCTATTAAACTAAATAATAAACTAAACTAGTAGTGACAACAATATAATAAAAGATTGTGTTTATTTAATCATGTATTACTCCCTAGATTCCTTCTCCTAGTGTTGTTGCTTTGTCACACTTGTGGTAATCTATGTAATTATTTCCTAAGTCATGAACGAATTACACGAACCCGCCGTCTACTTAGTATTCCATTAAGGCAACGCACAAGTAAGGTAGTATGAAGACTATTACAAGGCCCCTAAGGGTATACTAAGTGCATGTGAAATATATTAAGAGTGGATCAACCATATTATGGGGCAAGGTATTATGAAGACTGTTACCCGATGGTATCCTTTCTACACAATCATGTTTTCCTAGACATATCAACAGCGATACAGACAAAAGTTGGTTTTCTAAGACCTAACATGCACATCCATCACAAGAAGCAACACCACTAAGATCTACATTCTAGGTTTCATACCATCATAAATAAACACAATAGGAGGTTTAGCCAAGCATGTTATAGATAAAGCAAGAACATAGATGAATCAAAAAACACATAGACATATTAAATGATTAAATAAACCTTACTTGATTAAAATATGAGTTAGAGGAAGTACAATAGGTTTTTAGGCCCTAAAATCGTTCCTAACAGCTGCTAAACAAACTAGGGTTCGTACCCTCTTTTTATTCTAAAGTTACACACTCAAAACCCTAAATTCGAGTTTGTATATATAGGAAAAACGTTGTGATGGCGTCGCGTCTTAGTCGTGACACCATCATGAAAGAGAACATTCTAGATAATGGGCTGGGTCGTGATCTCTGACGCCATCATGGCAAGTTTGACGCCGTCGTGGGATGCGTTGTGACGGCGTCACGTAGAAACTGTGACGCCGTCTCCAGCTGCTAAGAACATAATCTTAAGAAATATTGGTGTAGGTCCGTAGTCTTGTCTGTTTCTACCTCAAATGAGCCCAAGTCACGTATATTTCTTCCAAATGCAAAATGTCTGAAAAGGAACAATTAAGTACCTATTTTGGGCATAAATGCATGTTTTAGGGGGTTAAACGACCCCAAAAAGGGTATAAAATGACACCTTATAAAATACCCCTACACTTGGGATTTGCTCGTCCTCAAGCAAATGGGCTTTTCTACCTAAAAAATAACAATATGAGGGGTCATTTTTACCTACTCTTTAAAAGTATTCTACAACACAACCTTCTAGACCTTGTAATTAAAAACACGAAAAGTATATACTAGCACCTCACATAAGTGTTTGGGATTCTATCTTTCACTCAGGTGTATAATAAATTATAACATAAGGAGGAAACGGAAAATCAACACTCATTACTTGTCATAGCATATAAATTACCATAGGCTTGGTAAAGGATCAAACCTCCACCGCTAGGTGCAAGCATTATTCATTACTATCTAAGAGGTCTTTTAAAGGGTTGTGTGGTGTAGGTGTAAGATAACATATAGTGGAAACGAAAACGGATAGGATACATTTGGGTGGCTTTGGGTGAATTTGAAGTGGAAGGGTTAGCTAATTATTTACACGAATACACTTTGGTTTGGTTGCTAAGCCAAGACTCGGACGAAGATCTACAAACTCTACATAACTCTACATCAATCTCTTTCTTTTTCTTTTCTCATTTTCATTTTTTTAATAACACAATACATCACTTGGGTTTATAATACGCACCCCTACACTTGAGCTTTTATATGCTCGATATTTACAATCTATCTAATGACCCAATTTGAGGTAGATCAAAATAACATAGAGATTATCTAACAAACATATAGGGGTATTGACTTAACTTTTCTTCCCTATTCTTCCGCGAAATAAATACTACTATGAATCCCAGTCGTCCCAAAACTGTATTTACAAGGATAAGCACTTAGCAACCGTGTACTCAAATAATTAACATGGGTTAAACACAATAATGTACTAAAAGCGAGTACATACAAGGTAGGCTAAGGCGATTTGGGTGTAACGATTGGTTTAAGGGTGACAATGCTCTTCATTAATGATCTGGAATCCACCAGAAAATTACGAGAACAGTGAAAACGGATAGGCTCGAAGGGTTATACTAGGGGTATCTTGTACTAAAGGTGAGTGCATGTCAAGGGTGTGGGATAGTTATATGATCGGTGTGATCATCATAACAATTACAGGTTTGAAACATGGGTTAATCCTAATGCCTCTTATCAAGCAAATCCTAATACTTACTATGCAGTCTCAGGATGCATCACAATAACAATTCTTATAATTTAATATGCTACTGGTACACTCATATTATTTAAACCGATCTCAATGCTCCAGAAAAGGCGACAAAACCACATATACACATCCGTAACGACGGAATAGATACACATGATTGCTCACTCCTTAACTCGAGAAAGCTAAAGGTATAGCACTACATCAAAAGGGTTTTGCCGAAAAATGTTTCAAGTTTCATTTGGCTATAACTTGGCCGTTTTAAGTCCGATTTTAGTGTACAATACATGAAAATCTATCCACTCAAAACGAGCTCTCCAAAGACTACTTTTACGCCTATTGAAAACATTCCTAAGTCGCCTAAAACCTCAAAACAATTTTGGATCAGCAACTATGTATTTCACAAACGCTTCCAAAAATCACACCAAACTTCACAATAGTGTCTAGTCTCGCCTAATCTCCATTCATAACTAATTCACAATAAAACCACATTAAAAACTAACCTAATCCCATCATTTCTATTGTTACAACTCACTTTTCAACTCACCTCACCAAGATCATAAAGTCATAAACATATTACTTCCATTTTTATAAAAGATGACAAGATATTATTTCATTTCTTTTTGAAAAATCAGCATAAACACCATAGGAATCATAGATCTATGCAAGAACATAAACATATGTAGGATGAAAGTAGAAATGAAAGTATAAGTTTCAAAATAAGCTTACAAATATGAAGAATAAGCTTAAGAAAACACAAGAATGAAGATGGAAGACTTGGATCTTGAAAAACCTCAAATAATAACCAAACCCTAATTTGTTGATCTTGAAGTAAACCCTTGAATCAAATGATCAAACACTTGAAACACCTTTACATATGATTAGAAATCATCTTTGAATGAGTAAACCTTGATAGAAATCAAAAATATGAAAAGTATATGTATGTATGTGTGTGCTGTGAGCAAGAAGAGAGAAAAGGGAAGAGAGAAAAACTTTTGATGCTTGTAAATGAAAAGTGAACCCTAGATGTGTTATCACTTGATATTTATAAGGAGTGGGATAAGGTTAAGGGTCCATGGCTATTCAAAAGATGTGTAACCAAATGGCTAAGTGACCAACACACACCAAGGGTGTGTGTGGTGATGGTTCGGACGTAACAAGCAAGAAAGGGGGTGGAGGAGGGGGAAGACCAAGCTTGAACACTAGTTGCTAATAAAATTTAAGATTTCATTTAATAGCTTAGTGGAAGAGTGGTCCAAAGCTTGCATGCATAAAGACAAGAGTCTTACACCACGAATGGTCCTGAGATAATTATTAAAAAGAGTCATTGGCGGCTTTCTTCTAGAATACGAAAAGGCACTTTTCCAACATGAACTCAGCATTCACCCAAGCATGGTATTTATCTAAACAAACGTGTAAAGGAAGATCCACCCTCACCGATGTATGTACTTCACACAAAATAGAGGTAACAATTTCTACTGATTTTACTATAAACCGATTGATTTGTTTTATGTTAAACTACTAAAGGGTCATGCAGGTTAATTAAAAGTAGTTGTGAACTTGGAAATATAAGCAAATGGAAAGTAGATTCGAAGATGCCGTAAAAGCATGCCATATTATAAAATTTAAAATAACATATTTATTGGTCAGAAAGATCATAAATGGATACTGAATAGAGCTGTACAATCTTTTCCAACCCCTTTCATTAACATATCAACACCTGCAGGACGAAAAATTACAATATCTTTTTGGTAATTGAACAACTTGATTAAGATGAAAGAAACAAATTAATTGTACCTCCCGGGTGAAATTTCATGTATGGAGTGATGTTTTAAACACGCCCTTTAAGAACTGTCCACATCGAATCCTCTGTATTGTGTTGTTTAACTCACTTAAAGGTATAAGTCTCTTGTTTGATTATACCCAATTTGAAAAGGAACTTTAGCCCGAGACATCTGGTTCTTCACGGCAGGTTTGGGTCCCAGTGAGGTACTAACCGAACTTCCACCAGCTACCCATACTTGTTTGGGAGGTTCGGTTGACTTTTTTTGGGATGATGCATCAATAACCTTAAAACTTAACGATCCAATTTTTTCCAGCTTCTCTGAAGTAGCATTGCTTTTCGAATTGTTTTCATCTTTTATACTCATATTGCTGACATCTGGAAGACTGTTTGGTGCATTGTTGTTCTGGTTACTAACCTAAATAGTATTGAAACCAACGATAAATGAATTCCAAATGACCTTATTAAAGAAAGAGAAACATTAAATTCACAGTTAACTTGACAATATATAGATAACTTGCCTGCCAAAAGGTAAAATCGTCGTTGTTTCCCGTGTCGTCCATAATGGTATCCAGAAAATAGTTGACTAAGATCAATCACTCTACGAGTGGTTCTAAAAGAGAAGTTTATCACCTGAAATTGATTTAATATGTGATGTAAGTAACATGTGCAATGCTGTATGTTGCGCCCACATTTAAACTGTTTTGTTAGGTTGGAGGATTAAGAAACTAATCATATAACCAAACATCTATCATTAAAAGGTTTGGGTATGAAAGATGGTTAGAATAACACTAGGGGGCGTTTGGTTCATAAATTTTAAAACCAGGGGTTTCAAATCTTGAAGGGTTTCAAACCCTGAGATTTCAAATACTGTTACGCATTTTGTTACGCTTTTGGTTGACATAATTTCACTAAATTTGAAGCACTGTAATCGGTTTAGTTTGCACAGTTTTGTTAACCATAATCACTAATTCTTCAACAAGTTTTGCTTTTGACCATCCATTGTAACCTCTACCCTGGCTCGTCATCCTAAAGGACACTAAAAAGCAAGGTTTTCAAGATCGGGATCCTACCCAGGACCGTTTTCGTTTTTGCAAGATCGAGATCGTAAGGCTGAATCGGGATCATAAGATCCTACTATAGTACCATTTTTTAATAGTCTTTGTAATATTATACAAATCACAAATTATTATATATCATAAACACAAAATTATATGAATGTTTCATAGAAATGTTGTATTAAATTATAGTTATAAAATGTTTAAGAAGATTAACTTGTTATTTTTGAAATTATTGGAACACAACCCATAAATTCGTAGTTTTTGAATTTGTGGTTCGAGAAAAGTAAGATCGGATCGGAGTAGATCTTAAGATCTTATGCTCAAGATCGGGATCCTATAAGATCTTAAGCATGCAAAGATCCTATGTAGGATCCAGATCATTTTTGCTTTGCAGTATCGTAAAATCGTAAGATCCTAAGATCAGGATCGGGATCCTTACAACCATGATAAAAAGCATTAAAACGGCCTATACCATCTATAAAAACAACAACAAAAAACCAGCCCATACAAGCTGCAAAAACAACATAATAAACAACTTATATAAGCTGCAAAAACAGCTTATACAAGCTGCAAAAACAGGTTATACAAACTGTAAAAACAACATAAAAAAATCTTATTCAAGCAGTAAAAACAACCCATAGAAGCCGCAAAATCAGCATAAAAACAGCTTATATAAGGTGTAAAACCAGCTTATATAAGCTGTAAAAACAGCACAAAAAAACCCATATAAGCTGTAAAAACAGCAAGTATAAGCTCTAAAGATGGCGTAAAAAACCTATAACTTGAAGTTGGCTCAAAAGAAAGTACAAAAACCCTCTCTTCCCACTTGTCTCGTTCCGAGCTTAATTCCTTTGGGAATTATACAGTTGATCTTCTGGAATGGTGTGAAGATACTATATCGAGTTTACAAGTTGAATTCAAAATTGGCGCCACACATCTCGCTTTAGCGCGCCTTTTCACGCATCATCTCACGCCACGCCTAAAACTGACGCCTTGGTCTATTTTGTAACGTGAAGGTCACGTCTCGCGCCTTAGCGCCGCCTTTGCGGCGCCATGACGCACCTTTTAGAACCCTGCTTATAGGTAATCAAATTACATAAATACCTTTCAAAACGACAAAGCTTGAAAGATATGTAATCTACACTACTTATAAGAACATTCACAATGGATCAAATCTTTAAAGACTTAATACATTTAAAGCATTTAATACAAAGCATATTTAATTAGTAACACTTATACAAAAGACTTGTTTATCAAGCCTTTGTAAATAGTTTTTCAAAAGCTTGTGATGCAATGGAAAACACTCTAACAAAAAGCTTTTTATAATAGTAAAATGTCTTTAACCACTTTGCCTATTGTAGATGCTCTAATGTAAGAACCACTTTTCTTGCATTAATTGACTAAGAAATTAAATGTTAAGCATTAGAACACTTAAAACACAAAATGATAAACTAATTAAACATATTAATTAATGTTATTTTTAAAACACTTTCGAGCGATAACTACATGTTATTATACATATTGTACAAACTAATTAACACACGAAGCTTCATACAATTTATATGCTAACAATTGAGAGTTTACATAATTTTGAAAACGGGACCGTACCAACGCATTCAACCGGGACCAGAGTAGCCATCGGTTCGCCGATAAAAGCCGTCCGAAACCAAGGAGATGATCGGTCGAAACCGGTAAAAACAAGTGAATCGGGACCGGGATCAATTTCCTTTTTGTTTTTCTTCAGTTAATCAGTTTATCATCGTTATTTTTTGTTGGTACATGAACTTTAATCACATAGTATCTGCCCCCGACCCGTAAATACCCTCCTAGTTTAATATAATGTATTATGTCATTTTACAATAATAAGCTATAAGTTCGGTTAATTTGCCAAACACATATACAAATCATAAACTCTTAATTAGAGTAAATTGCAAAAATGGTCCTTTTAGTTTGGTCAAATTGCAGATTTGGTTCGTCGAATTTCAAAATTGCAAAAATAGTCTGTATTTTAAAGGTTTGGTTCCACTTTTGGTCCTTGGTCGACCTGAAATGACTAAAATACCCCTATTAACGGACGGTTTTTGTAAAAGAATATAGGGGTATTTTAGTCATTTTAGGTCGATCAAGGACCAAAAGTGAAACAAAACCTTCAAAATACGGACTGTTTTTGCAATTTCAAAATTCGACGGACCAAATCTGCAATTTGGCAAAACTAAAAGGACCATTTTTGCAATTTACTCTCTTAATTACAAGCTATGATGTAAGCTCAAAAAGTCAAAATAGAGGTCTAACTAATTTTAGCACATGGCATCAGTGGCTTGGTGGCCCTTGCGCCAACCAGTAACACCAACTGGTAACACCAACCTATAACGCAAAGACGACACGAGTTCTAACGTCATCGTTTCTAGCGACGTCCCACCCAACCCACGCGATAGGCTTTTTCTCTTTCTTTTTTTGTCGTGTTTATGTTTTATTAGATTATATGTGAGCGATAGGGTGTCTTATAACGTGAGTGGTGGAAGGAGATTGTTTTTAGTTCAAATTATAGATTATGAGTTATAGTAATAAAAGTGTTGAGATAAGAGTAGTTTTTTACAATAATGTAAAACGGATAAGAATATGTTTAATATTAAAGTATTTTGTTTTAATACACTTGTCAAATTTTAAAGATAATAGGTGGCAAATTTTATTGAAGTTAGGATAAGAATGTGTTTAATATTAAAGTATTTTGTTTTAATACACTTGTCAAATTTTAAAGATAATAGGTGGCAATTTTTAGTGAAGTTAGAAGATTTCATTAGTTGCCTCACAAGATAGAATTAATGGAGAAAAAAAAGACAGACATATATAGGTGTCAAATTTATTAAAAATAAAAACATAAAAAAAGATAAAGTAATTAATAAAAATATATGCATGTTTGATCTCTATGCAGGGCCGTCTTTGAGGGTGTGTGGGGTGAGCGACCGCACAGAGCCTCGAAAATATTAGGAGGCCAAAAATTTGTCCTGTTAACAATTATATGCAATGTGTACACACATTTTTTTTGAAGAAAACAATGTTTAGATGAGAAAATATCTTAGTTGAGTAATATGTTAAACGTTTAGATAACTAATTTACATTAAGATCGAGAAAATATATAAATGATGAAATTTTATTATTATAAGTATATATAAAAAATAATAATTACGTTTATTGTTATAAATTTAATTTTAAATCGAAATGAGAGATTGAGATTAAATTATGGCTTACTTTTTTGTGAAAGACAAGAAATGTCAATAAAAGAATGTAAGCCTGGCAAAAGTGCACTGGATTCTTCTATGAAAAATATTTAGCATTCAAGCCAATCTTTGGTGCTACTTTTCTATACCGAACAACATATTTTTGGTGTCAAATCTAAAACCCATGTCAAAACCATTAACCAAGCGGACCTTAATTGTTTATTTTCATATCTTAACTATGAGTAAAATACAAAACACATATATGTGGTTTGTTAGTTTTCATACTAAACATCTGTATAAGAAGTGCCGACACTAATCATCCTTTAGTTAAGGGGTGTTTGAGATTGCTTATTGAAAATAGATTATGCGTTTTGAAAACGGATAATCAGATAATCAGCTGTTACAAAACGTGGTATTGAAATATAGTGTTTGGATTTGATTATGTTGTTTGATATCGCAATAATCAGATAATTAGTTTTTTTAGTGTTTGGCAAATTAAATTATCAAACACCTAATATGTGAAATGACAAAAATAGACATGTTTTATTGATTTAATTTAATGTAACATTTTAGTAAGTAAACTTTACTAAAACCCAGTTTTTGTTATTTTATAATCTAAATTAACAAGTCTCACAAATTATCATTTGGGTCGAGTTATGTATTACTCATACATAATGTTTGGGTCATACTCTATTCTATTGGGATAATGCAATTGTAAAAAAAATTGAATATTTTAGGGTATCTTTATAAATTATATTTTATCAGCTCCATGCCTCCATCTTTCACCTTCTTGACGTCGCTTTTAGCTAAACACCAAACTTAAAAAAAGTTGGAATGCAAAAATTGGGAAAGAAATAAAAATCCAATCTGCTCAAATGAGATTTGGCAACAATAAACTCCACCAAAGACATGAAATGGGGATATTCAAGGGTAAGTCTGTAAATTCGTAAAGAAGGCAAACTTGCGTTTTGAAAAAGTATGTCTCTTGCTGCTTATCCAAAATCACGTTTTGAGGAGAGTTAAACGCAAAAAATCGATTTTACAATTGTATTTGCCAAACACCTCAATACAAATTAATGCGTTTCCAAGTCGTGGTAATCAAATAATCTGGCTGGAAACGCAACCCCAAATACCCCCTTGGTAACACTATGTTCTCAAGTTTAATTTTGAAGGGAAAAGAAAAGAAAAGAAAGGAATCTTAAGCAAATTTGTGTTCTTGAGTTTTTTTAAGGAAGAAAAAGAAAGAAAATGAAAGGAAATTGTTGGCTAAAACTTTCCTCTTAAAAATGAGAGAAAATAGAAGGAAAGTAATATTTTACATGTCAAAGATATAATTGTCCTTGCTTTTTTAACATGAAACTTCTCAACATGGGCATAATTGTAATTTAATCAACTTTTTTTCTTTCTTTTCCTTCGACTCAAGAACACAAATATTTTTATTAACTACTTAAATTTTAGCGTAAGAGTTAAAAACAATACAGCTCAAGGGACTAATGATGTAATTTTTTAAGCGTTATCTACTAAAAGTCAAATACACATCTTAATAAAATTACTCTCAAGCACTTTTTTTTAATTTCGACTTCTTCTTCTTCTCATCAACTCCACTACCCATCATCTTCTTCTCACTACCAAAACTACTCACCATAAAATCACTTACAACTACATAAAATACCTAAGCCCAGATAAAATACTTATACCTATCATCATAAAATCAATCCAACACATCATAAAACTTCTGGCCGGATTTGTGACCACCACCATTCGATACCTCCACGCCACTCGCTACTTCCACCACCACCGTTCTCCACCACCTACCACCTCCACTTCCACAAAATAATATGGTGGTCGTATTAGGTGATGAAGGTAGCACATGGTGGTGGTCACAGAGCTGACCAATACATATCTGAAGGATGGTGTTATTAGATGTCACATATGGTGGTGTAGAAGTGTTGAAAAGAATATTGTGATGGGTTTTGTTATTTTTTGGTGGTTGAGAGTGATTTTATAGTAATAAGTATACATATTTTACGGGTTCTAGGATTTTATGGTAGTTGAAAGTGATTTAATGGTAAGTGATTTAAGTATTTTATGGTGGTGGAAGTAGTGTGAATAAGATGATGACGGATAATGATGATGATGATGAGTAGAATAAGATGAAATGGTTAAAAAGGTGTTCGAGAGCCAGGTATCATAACTTGGCAATACTAAGTTTTTGCTGCCACGTCAGCGAATATTAATCGATGTTAGTCAATGTTTTAAAAAAGGGTTTATTAATTGACCTGGTTGAGACATTGGGTCACGATTCAACTTGGTTTTTCAGCAAAATCCGGCTTCCCGTCACCCAACCGGGTCAACCCGGGTTTTACACTTATATTAATACATAATGAATTTTTTATATAAAACCACGTGCATAATTAATACTTGTACTAATATCACAATTACAAAACATTAAACACAAAAATAAATTCATATGGCCGTATATTAAAAAATTAATAAATTATACTCCCTCCGTCCCAAATTAATTATCCCCCGACAAAAAATACACAGTTTAAGAAAACATAATCATTACTGCATTCTCACTCTTACTTTTTTGCAGAATGACAGTTTTACCCTTATGGAATTAATTAAAGCTTTGAATAAAGTTTGTAATTTCTAGTATCATTAGGGGCAATATGGTAAACTTGCTACATTACTCACAACTATATTTGGAAAGGGATAATAATTTTGGGATAACCCAAAATAGAAAGAGGGACTATTAATTTGGGACGGAAAGAGTACTAACTAGTAGACTTATGGATCAAAAGCATCTATCTTATAACCTAATTATCAACATGGATTCAGTGGCGGTGCCTCATTGTTGGTGGTAAAAATGATAGAATTAAATGGACGAGATCTAAGGAATTTCATAAGTCGCTAAAAATGCCATAGAGTAGAATAACATACCAAGAACTAAAACAAAACACAATTCATGTATGCTTCACTACAGTTCAAATTGCACGTCCAAGTTATATGAACTCGACAAATACATAAAGACATTGTGTTAAAAACCACACTATCATTTTTTGAGTTAATTTGTTGTGCACGAATCAAACTCTTGGGACTAGACCTATCACAACACATAACAACTTGATATCTACCTAATATTACATTTTAGAAATACTCATCTATGAAACTGGACCGATGGAAAAACTAATGATGACTGGGCTGTTGTGTGTCCACCCTAATAAATTTCAACGAACATAATATAGAATCACAATAAATTTCACACGCAAATTTCAAAAATCATACTAAACTGATTTTATTTTCTTTTACAAACTTTCTCATCAATTCAATAATTAATTATAATCCATTTGATCTTACTTTCTTTTTGTATGTACAAAGATATAATGGTTGTGATTACGGCAACGACGGCAGTGGTGGTGGTATATCATTCTGGCGACGAAGAGCGAGACCAAAATGACGAATGAAAATAATGAAGAATTTGATCGAATTGAAGATTATAATTGAAGAAGATGATGATTGTTAGTGACTAATTTGATTAATTGAATGTTAGGTTAGAGTTTAATTGAACAGTCCTTAGTGCTGGCATAGTTGCTAAATTAGTTAGTGCTATCACATTTGGTAAATTTATGTAATCATGTCAAAAAGCTATTAGAACTATGCCAGCACTAAGGACTGTGGGGAGATTCGAGTAAATCGACTCTCGCTCGAGACTCCCGCTTGGAAACTATAGACTCAACTATTGGAAACTATAGACTCAACTATAGACTCAAGGGTTGTTGGGATTCATTTTGTTGAAAGAAAAATTAGAGAAGTGAAGATTTATGTGTTATAAAATGTATTGGAAGTGTGTGTGAAGTATGAAATAATAAGGAGGTATTTATAGGATTTTTAGGGGGTAAAATTTGGAAATTTTGAGGCAAAAAGACAAAAAAACGGCTATATAGCCGTTACATTCAAACACCCCAACGGCTATCTTTTTCAAAAAAAAAAAAATTATTTTTTCTGGGCTGGTGGTGACGGCGCGACAACGGAAAACGCCACCGAGGTAACGGTGCGCCAACCGTTTTCTGGCGCCGTTGGCGATGGCACCAGAAACGGCGCCACCGTACCTCCTTCTCTTAGGCTTGAAAAACTCATCAACGTCGCTTTTATCAACATACAAGTAGTCTCATTTCCATAGACTGCTTTTCTCCTCATTCTACATTTCTACTCTACTGGAGCTTAAGTTTACTTAAGATTATTATATTTTATGCAGCTCAAGTTAATTACTGGTATTTGCACATCTTAAAGCTCGAAAACTAAAGTATTCAATGGTACTTCGATATGTGTTGTGGAACTGATTAGTTCTTCAACCTAAGTTCAGATAAATAGAATTCGTTTCCGTTTAGAGTCACATAACAAAATTTATCAAAGAATATAGGTGAACTGAAATGATCAAGAGGCTGCACAATATGTACCATAAACATCTTGCATCTGGCCTTTTATTTTGCAAGTCGTTGATGCGGTTGTCGTAAGGGACTTCTACAAGAAGTTTTACAACTCCCCAGGCAGAGTACCTAACCGTTGTAGTAGTAGCATAGGCAAGACTCGGGGGTTGTTATCGTTATCTAGGAGAATAGGTTGGCTACTGGTGATAACAATATAATAAAAGATTGTGTTTATTTAATCATGTATTACTCCCTAGATTGCTTCTCCTAATGTTGTTGCTTTGTCACACTTGTGATGATCTATGTAATTATTTCCTAAGTCATGAACGAATTACACAAACCCGTCGTCTATTTAATATTCCGTTAAGGCAACGCACAAGTAAGGTAGTATGAAGACTATTATAAGGCCCCTAAGAGTATATTAAATGCATTTGAAATATATTAAGAGTGGATCAACCATATAAGGGGCAAGGTAGTATGAAGACTGTTACCCGATGGTATCCTTTCTACACAATTATGTTTTCCTAGACATATCAACAGCGATACAGACAAAAGCTGGTTTTCTAAGACCTAACATGCATATTCATCATAAGAAGAAACACCACTAAAATCTACATTCTAGGTTTCATACAATCATAAATAAACACAATAGAATGTTTAGCCAAGCATGTTAAAGATAAATCAAGAATAGATAAGAATCACACAACAAGACATATTGAATGATTAAGATAGTCTTACTTGATTAAAACATTAATTGAAGGAAGTACAATAGGGTTTTAAGGTCCTAAAATCGTCCCTAACAGCTACTAAACGAACTAGGGTTCGTCCCTTTATTTTACTTTAAAGTTACACACCTAAAACCTTAATTTCGGGTTTGTATATATAGGAAAATCGCTGCGATGGCGTCACGTTTTAATCGTGACGCCGTCGTGAAAGAGAATATTCTAGATAATGGGCTGGGTCGTGCATTCGGACGCCGTCTTGAGATCTTGTGACGCCGTCTTGGTATGAATTGTGACGGTGTCACGTGTGATCTGTGACGCCGTCTCCAGCTTCTGAGTAGAAATTCTTGAGAGATGTTGGTGGAGGTCCGTAGTCTTGTTCGTTTCTTCTCTAAATGAGCCCAAGTCACATGTTTTTCCTCCAAATGCTGAATACCTAAAAAGGAACGGTTAAGTACCTATTTTGAGCATAAATGCACGATTTAGGGGGCTAAACGACCCCGAAAAAGTATATAAAATGACACCTCATCAAATACCCCTACACTTGGGATTTGTTTGTCCTTAAGCAAATGGGCTTTTCTACCTCGACAATAACAATATGAGGGTCATTTTTACATACTCTTTAAAAGTATTGTACAACACAACCTTCTTGATCTTGTAATTAAAAGCACAGAAAGTATATACTAGCACCTCACATAAGTGTTTGGGATTCTCTCTTTCACTCGGGTGTTTAATAAATTATAACATAAAGGGGAAACGAAAAATCAACACTCATTACCTGTCATAGCATATAAATTACCATAGGCTTAGTAAAGGATCAAACCTACACCGCTAGGCGCAAGCATTATTCGTTACTATCTAAGAGGACTTTTTAAAGGGTTGTGGGGTGTAGGTGTAAGATAACATATAATGGAAACGGAAATAGATGAGATACATTTGGGTTGCTTTGGGTGAATTTGGAGTGGAAGGGTTAGCAAATTATATATACGAATATACGTTGGTTTAGTTTCCAAGCCAAGACTCGGACGAAGATATACAAACTCTACACAACTCTACATCAATCTCTTTCTTTTTCTTTTCTATTTTTTTTAATAACATAATACATCATAACATGGGGTTTATAATACGTGCCCCTACACTTGAGCTTTTACATGCTCGATATTTACAATCTAACTAATGACCCGATTTGAGGTGGATCAAAATAACATGGAGATCATCTAACAAATGTATGGGGGCATTGACTTAACTTTTCTTCCCCATTTTTTCGCAAAATAAATACTACCATGAATCCCAATCGTTCCAAACAGTATTTACAAGGATAAGGACTTAGCAACCGTGTACTCAATAGTTAACTTGGGTTAAACACAATAATGTACTAAAAATAAGTACATACAAGGTGGGCTAAGTCGATTTAGGTGTAACGATTAGTTTAAGGGTTAACAATGCTCTTCATTAATAATCTGGAATTTACCAGAAAATTACGAGAACCGTAAAAATGATAGGCTCGGAGGGTTGTACTAGGGGTATCCTTTACTAATAATGAGTACATGGCAAGGGTGTGAGATAGTTATATGATCGGTGTGACCATCATAACAATTACAGGTTTAAAACATAGGTTAATCATAATGCCTCTTATCAAGCAAATCCTAATACTCACTATGCGATCTCGGGATGCATCACAAAAATAAGTTCTAGAATTTAATATACTACCGGTACACTCTCATAATCCTAAAGTAACCAATACCAATATTCCAGAAAAGGCGACAAAACCACGCATACATATCTGTAACGACGGAATAGACACACATGATTGCTCACTCCTTAACCCGAACAAGCTAAAGGTATAATATCTAAGGGCGAACCTCACATTTTGGGGGTGGAATTTGAGGGTTTTTGTGCTAGTAATATAAATTCCTATCCATGAGACGCTATTAATACTTGGTTTTCGTCGGTATGTGTCATAAAAAAATATAAATTTAGGTCAAAATTACATCTTATGCTATGTTTCGATATATTACCCATCATTTTAAGGACAAAGCAAATGGCAAATGAAAGAATAGTTTCTAAGACTTATTTTCCCCCTACACTTAAGTTGAAGATTGTCCCCAATGTTCTATAAAGGTACCCGTAAAAATGAATTAAAGGGAAAAAAACGAGTAAAAGGAACCAGTACTCCCCTAGTTTGCTCAATAATAGAGAAGAAACATGCGATAACTGGTTAAATCATCCTCTAAGAATCATCCAATGAAATTTCCTAAGAACTTTCAAGCTTCTTCTTATCAAATATAACATGTAATCAAAGATAAAGACAACTACACCAAGCATAAAATGTGCGATATAATAATATACAGTGTGAAATTAGGGTTGACTCTATAAAGCAGTAAAGATAGGATGAGAGAATTGTTAAACTTATGGTTTTGCAGGTTTATAAAATAATTACAACTTTCTTAAGTGTTGTACAAGTTTTATTTTCCAAAATACTTAAAATTTTTGAGTTTTCCTGTAATTGGGCATTTGATGCCGGCAGGAATATCCTGACCCCGTCACAGGTGTCGTGGTGACGGCGTCGCGTGTAAATCGTGACGCCGTCTCTATACTCTGTGAAAACTCATTTTTTGTTTTTGATGAAAAATTTCCTGCACTCATTCTTATATGTTATTTTTCTGTACAAAATGCTGCATAAAAACCTGAGAATTAACAATTCAACCATATAAATTGAAACTGACGCGAATAAATCTAAATAATTTATTTAACATGCTTGAACTTGGTTCCAAAACCGGATAAATTCCCCTACACTTATTATTTGTAAAATGCCTTTGATTGAAATTAAGACGAAGTTAAAAACAACACAAAGCATGATTACAAGATAAAGTTCGAACATGATAGAAGAAAATGAAAAGAATAAAACACAAGACACTCCTAATGTGTGGGAAAAATAAAATTGGGTTGCCTCCCAAGAAGCGCTTTTCTTTATTTTATGAGTCTTGTAGCTAGACTCGAAGTCACACGTTCCTATGTGACTTCACCTTCATCATTCATTCCAGTTAGGTATTCGGGTCTGAGTTCTAGCCATTCTTTATAAAATCCTAATATTTTGCTCATTACATACTCCACTCCTCTCCTCTTGTCTTCTTCGTTCCTAAGGTAGACTGATTTTGTGTGCTCTTTTTCTAGGTTCGACAGTGAGTCGTATTGTTCTATCTTATGGGGCATCTTATAGGTAACTTCATTGTTTTCGTTGGTGAACCTGACTACTCCTTCGGGTGGGTTGTGAGTCATGTTGGATATTTCCACAAAAGGTTTCCCTAGCACTACTTGTGACAGCCTAGGATCTATAATTGAGCTAATGTCCTCAATAATCATGAAGTCCACGATATAGGTGAAGTTTCCTATGAAGACATGCATTTCTTTAATCCTTCCTATGAAATTGCTAACTCCTCCATTAACATTTTCCCTAGGGTCGAGTTTTCTCCTCATGATCCAATTATACATCATTCGGGTCATGATAGTTAGAGGGGAGTTAAGGTCAATATAGGCTTTTTCCACATGCACATGCCCAATGTTTCATGGTATCTTGAGGTTCGAAGGGCATCCTTCTATAATGATAGGGTTTCGTAGAAATATTAAAGGGATTGGGCCACACATGAGGTACTTGTGATATGCGAGTTCACTCCTAGTCGGGAATATGTCAAAATACTCCACTTTTTGCTCTCCTGCTTTGGGTTCCTCCTTGCGGAAATTGTCATCCTTCAGGACAATCTCAATAAACATAGCATCGCCATCTTCCTCTTTGGTGCAAATGAGTTCAGTGTTGGATGATAGGGGAACCAATCTGAGTGATTCAAAGAATAAATTGAATTTGATGACCTTTTCGGTGATGAATGTAACGGATGGATCGTGGATATTTTCTGGGTCGTCCTCTTCTTCCTTATTCTCTTTTTCTCTGTTATCATGAGAGGCGCTTCGTTGCTCGGTATGGATTGTGATGGCGTTGATCGAACCGTAGGTTTGAGTTGAGCCTTGCGGGTCTTCAGTTGGGTAAGAACGAGCAGAAAAAACTAGATAAGTACTTAGTTTTAGGTTCTTAACCGTATCGCTAGGTAGTGTGCCCGCTATTTGATCGGTGATGGCCTTCAACACAGTGTCAATTTTGTTGGTCATCTTACTTTGTTGTTGTTTGAAATCGGCTTCAAACTTGGATAGTCTAGCGTCTTGAGATGCCATGAAGTTGGATACCAATCCTTCTAGATTTGATTGATTGTTAAAATTTTGAGGATGGTTGTTGAAGGAACGGTTTGGGATCGAACCATTGGGTTGGAACCGGTTAGGTGGGTTCGAAAAATTATTTTGAGAACTTTGGGGTTGTCTCCACCTAAGGTTTGGGTGACTTCTCTATGATGGATTATAGGTGCCACCAAGATTATTTTGCTCGGGCTTGAAAGTATACCACTTATCTCCCGCTTCATCGGTACGCGAGGATGCGTATTCAACAAAGGCTTGTTCGGGATCTTCCATGCAATACTGAGTGTCGTGGGGACCACTGAAGATCTTACATGAGGTAGTGATTTTGTTCACTTGGGTAGGTTGTGTCGGAGAAAGATGAGCTTCCATCAAGTGTTGGACTTGATTTTTGAGCTTGATGAGGCAGTCGTCGGATGTACTCGGGACATCTTAAGGCAAAGTGATTACCTTGACCAGCTTAGAGAAATCCCTTGGGTCGTTTTAACTTTCATTGTCATAGATGGCGAGGTCCTCTAATAATGCCTAGGATTCTTCGGTGTTTTGGTCACGAAGCTTACCACCAGCCGATTAGTCAATGGTTCGTCTTGTGATTGGATTGACATGGTCATAAAATTTTTTGACTTGGAGCCAAAGGTCTATGCCATGATGAGGGACTTTTTGGAGTAAGTCCTTGAAACAAGTCCATGCTTCGGATAAAGATTCTCTATGATGTTGTTGGAACATCAGGATATCATTGCGAAGTTTTGCGCTCCTTCCCGGTGGAAAGAATTAGGCAAGGAATCGGGTAGTAAGATCCTCCCATATAGTGATGGATCCTGCTGGAAGACGTTCAAGCCAATTGCTAGCTTGATCGCGAAGAGAAAATTGAAATAAACGCAGGCGCGTTCTTTCCCTATTTTCACCGTCAAGGTCAAGTGAGTCCACTAGTTTTAGGAAATCCTTGAGGTGTTGGTTTCGATCCTCGGACCAAAGTCCATGGAATAAGCATCCGTTTTGCACCAACCGGATGGTGTCGGATCGAAGAGGTACCACATTGTTCCCTACGGGGAGCTCAATGGTATTCCTATAGCCCTCGTGGCAAGGTTTGGAGTAGTCTCATAGAGTGCGGATAGGATTCTCGCCTCCTATGATGGTTGACGAGAATGAGTTACGAAACAGATAACATATAACACCCTGTGTTTTCAAGTTATTGACGACGTCGATAAATCTACTATTCATCTTTTGTATTGTACGCGTTTGTTTTAAATTATAAATGTTAAGCTAAATCTCGTAGGCTAAAAATTAGCGTTCAATGTAAACGAGCATCAAACAATTAAGCGTTTACATCAATCAAGTATTTCACCCCACCTCTCTAACACGCTCCCTCCTACTCCCCCTACTGCAACGTATCCCCTCCGCTCCCCTACTCTCTTAACCCCCCCTTCTCCCCCCTCCTATTTGCTCCCTTCTGTCACTCCCCCCCCACACCCAACGCCCCCCTGCTATCCCCCCCTCCTTTTTAACACTGCCCCCGTCCCCCGCCTCCACTCCTCCCTTCCTCCTACCACTTCTCCTCTCGATCCCTCCTTCTCTCCCTTTTCCTACTCTTCCCTTACTCCCTCCCCTCACCTACCTGCCCCCCCCCTCCCTCCCCTCTCCCAACCCCCCTCCCGCCCCCTTCCTTGCACTCTCTTGCCCCACTCTTTCTCCCTCAGGCCATGTCCCCCTGTTCCTTTCGTCCCCCCTCGCGCCTTCTCTCCTCCCACTAGCCCGTTCCCCCCCTCCCCTCCCTGTCCCCCCCTACTCCTTACTCGCTTTACCCTCCCCTCACCACTCCCTTCTACCACTCCCTCCCTCTTATCACTCTCGCAGCGTGATACACCAACTCTCTGCCGGCCCGCCCACCCACCTCTCCTTCACGCCTCGCCCGCCCCGTCCCCTCCTCCTCCACCCGCCCCCCCACCGACCATCTCTCACCTCCACCACCCCACCCCCCCCCTCTATTCTCGCCCCTAACCCGTCTCCCATCAACTAACCCCCACACATCATTCACTAAACCCACCTACCTTACCTTACCTCCCCTCCCCTCAAACTTCCACCGCCAGCAAATCCAAGCAGCGGTCAGACTGACGCAGAGCCTCGGGACAATCATACAGGCAACGTTCCAACCTATGCCCCTCATAAAGCCATCCAAGGGTCTAATAACCACATTCCTATGACATAGAATGCTGAGGACCTCTAAACAATCAACGGCAACTTACGGAGTTATGGTCCACGAAGCATTACCACCACCGATACTTTAGAAAACAAAAGGGTTCGTCAAGTGCATGGATTGACAAGGTCTATCCAAAATTATTTTGCTAGGAGCAACGGTCAAAAAGCCAGCTGAATGGACCTTTATTGAGTAAGTCCTTAAGAAACACGACATGTTCGGCAAAAGTATTCCTCTATGATTATTGCTTGTGAACATCATCAGGATATATCAATAGCGCAGTTTCGCCGCTCCCTTCCCGGTGGAAAGAATTAGGCAAGGAAACGGTAGAAAGAAGCCACCCATATAGTGAAGGATCCTGCTGGAAGACGTCTCAAGCCAATTGCTAAAGCTTGAATCGCAGAAGAGAAAATTGAAAATAACGCGGCGCGTTCTTCCCTATTTTCCACCGTCAAGGTCAAGTTGAAGTCCACTAGTTTTAGAAAATCATTGAGGTGTTGGTTTCGAGATCCTCGGACCAAAGCATGGAAAAAGCATCCCGGTTTTGCACCAACCGATGGTGTCGATCGAAGAGTACCGACATTGTTCCCCACGGGGAGCACAATGGATTCTCCTATAATCCCTCTGGCAAGGTTTGGAGTAGTCTCATAGAGTGCGGATAGGATTCTCGCCTCCTATGATGGTTGACGAGAATGAGTTACGAAACAGATAACATATAACACCCTGTGTTTTCAAGTCATTGACGACGTCGATAAATCTACTATTCATCTTTTGTATTGTACGCGTTTGTTTTAAATTATAAATGTTAAGCTAAATCTCGTAGGCTAAAAATTAGCGTTCAATGTAAACGAGCATCAAACAATTAAGCGTTTACATCAATTCAAGTATTAAATAATTATTTGAGAATAATTATGGTCTTTGTTCATTTTTATTTTTTACGATATGTAAATGTATACGTTTTCACGATAAATTTCGTTTAGGCAACCCCGGAACCGACGTTAAATAAATCTACGCATCAACAATACCCAACGATTGTACCCACACCAAGTTATTAAATCAAAGAGCCTCAAAGTCAAATAAAGAATCATCAATTGGGGAGATTGTTAGACTTATAATCACATATGTCAAACAAGAATGTAACAAGTATGAGCATGTTGGTCAAGAGCACAAGTTGATCAAGAAAGTCAAATCAAGATGATTCAAGTCAAGGAGATGATGCAAGATAACGATCTCAAGAACTCAAAGTCAAAAGATAAAGGCTCAAGATCAAGATCACAAAGCATGAATGATCAAAGCCATTACAAACAAGACAAGACCAAAACAAGGCAAAGCATAAACGTCAAAAGTCATATCTTCAACGTCATCGGTAGTACGGAGGAGTTTGAAGAAAGAGACCTCAACATTGGGGGAGATTGTTAGCCTTAATTTTATATAAGTCGAACAAGAATGTTATCGGTCTTATTAGTCGTAATTAGTCTTGTTAAGTAATAGGCTAGTCGGGTTCAACGGGCTTGGATTGTAATCTAATATTGTCCATGTTTCGGGCTCAAAGCCCAAGAAAAGCCAAGCCCGGCCCAAGTTAGAAAGCCCACATGCCACTCATGGCTCAAGGGTATAAATAGAACCCTCTCCACACATGGAGAGGGTGTTGGTTGCCATTTTTCTCATTTTGAGTGTGTGTGTAATCTTCCACCTCTTTATTTCTCTCTAATAATCTTTCACTTTCCTTATCTCTTTTCTATCTTTGTTTGCTTATTGGTGTAGCTTATTATTGTGAAATGGATTAAGCTTTTGGGATAACACATATGATGTTTTATATAGAAAAATCACCATTTAGGACTTTTTAACATGTAAAAGGGGTTCTTACTTGTAGTTATGGATTTGTTCACTTTTAAACATGTTATGATGTTAATGAGATCATGTTAAAATGGATGTAAAAGGATTGTACCATGTTGTTTTGGTGTAAAAATGGATAAATACAAATTAGGGTTTTAAAAGTTTACTTAATATGTTACAATTAAAAGTAATGCAAATGACATGTTAATCTTGTTAATGGACTTTTAGTGATGTTATATGAACACTAAAATAAGTTTATAATGGAAGAATAAGTGATGAACAACCTTGGTTAAGCCTAAAAAGTGTAAATGAAAGATTAGGGTTTTTTATGATTTACATGAAAAGCTACAAGTGAATGTGTATAATCAACTTGATAAACTTGTTAATCTTGGTAATTTGGACATATGAGGACAATGATGGACTAATGGACCTTATTATATGTAAGACACATAATATATATATATAGTATAAAAGACTTATGGTAAGGTTACAAAAGTTGAAAAGTATAAAAACAAAGTTTACATATGGAATCAAGAAAGGCATCTAACTTTCTGTTTTAATTCGACTTACTACCTGCCCATTTTATGTTTTTATAAAATAATACATCTCATGACGATTCCAAAAATCTAAGAAACTTGAAAAACAGATAAATAACAAAAAAGTTACGGTAAAAACAAGTTATACGATAAATAAACGGATTTATAAAAGAATTTTTATAAAACAAGCTATAAAAATTATATAAAACAACAAGTTTAGTATTTTTAACAAATTACATATATTTTTAGGATTCGAAAGTTGTAACTTAATCGTTATTTGGGCTATAGGCTAGAGTCTGGGATAGATACTACATACATCTTATCTATATATCTAGATCAATAGGACTACAAATAAAAAATCTTGTTCCTAACTTTGGTTATTGTGATTGGTAGGACTAAGGTATACTTAGGAATTACAAATTGGTTTATGTTTTCTTGGGTAGTTAAGTGGATTGTAGACTACCAGTATATAAATAACTATTGGGCATAAGTTGGTAAAGCCTCGATGAGCTAGGTTTCAAAATTGTCACCTAGATAGATTCTAATTGACGGTGTGAACTTTATGTGGGTTTGGTTGATTGTGACAGGATTAACCGTAATATAAACCTAAAGTTTAAAGAGAAGTACCGACTAGCTTTGGAATGATATACCACCAACGAATGTAGTACGATCATTGCACACATAGACAATTCATGCATCTTATTTGAATAAATTTGGTTAATACGTTTCCCTTACATAAGTGCCTGACCTCTTCTTTATTGTTTGTTTATCTGCTTGTGTGTGTTACTTGTCTCATTTAAGGCTTTTTTTATTTACATTAAACCAAAATCTCGTGGCAGTCTCTTGGTTGAAACCCCCCAATTTGGTTAGTTTAGGTTTAGTTAGATATTTCAGGTCTTACATTAGATAATTAAAAAACTAGTAAATTGAAGTATTAACGTTCACTCTTAGTGATCGACACCCTACTTACCAACGAACCTACAATCGATCGGGTACACTGCCCGTTAGTGTTAGTTAATAGGTAAAGTCAGAAAAATATAAATAGTAAAACTTGATAATATAATTACCTATACTAAACGACACATCAAATTTTTGGCATCGTTCCGGGGAGTGAAATTTGTTTAATACTTGTTTATTGGTATTTTAGATTAGATTTTGTGTTTTTAGTTTAGTTTTTATTAGTTTTATATTCTATATATTAGTTGCTTAGTGTTTTGTACTTTTATTGTTTTTTTGCATTTTCTATACCTGTTGTATTCTGTTTAAATACCCGATACGACGTATTCATCCCTTTGAATATGACGTATCCACTTTTCAAAACTTATATAGCGTATTTGATAAATGGAAACACATGAGTAAAAGTATAACCCACGTATGTAGTATAATATTTTAGGTAAGACCATGTCGTCCATAGGGAATTTAATTTTGTGTTTCAGAAATAATCGTAGTTAAAATAAACTTTAACAATTTTGAAATAGATTAAGTTGGATTCAATGATGAGAAGGATGACTACTCAGATAGTTTGATATAATTCCTAAGCAATGGTGATGTTACTATCTCAGATTTAAGGTTGTTTAATTTATAAAAAGGTTTTCTCGTCAAAAAACGTTTTCACAAATTAAATGCATTTAACTTAAGATTTATATTCAGTTAACTCAATCATATGTGTCACTCAAATAATCCAATTACTATTATATCAAAATCTATTTTGTTTATCAAGTAACGTAAGCGGATTTCTCAAACCAAACGATAAAGACCATAGACAAATCTTTAAAACCATATAACATATAACGGGTCTTTCGGACTCTTTCATTTACAGTTATAGCATATAATCAAAGTTGATAATCAAAGTTTATAAGATAAGACACGATAGGATTTCAACATAAGCTTAAGATTAAGAAGCTCGCAATGATACCAAATGCTTATTTATTATATTAACATCGCCGAGTAGTCATGAAAGATTTAGCCTCTCATGGCTATGAAGTTCATAACAAAATAAAGCAAAGAAACAAGAAACATACTATGCTTGGGTAGGAAAATGGATCAAACTCCACCCGTTACAAGTATCAGATCTTACTTAGATCTTTATTTTACTAAATACTATGGTGTTTGTTCTTCATTCTTCGTCTTCAATCTTCAACTCAAGATGTTTGCGAGAGAATTGTTTGTTGAATGATTGTGTGTGGAATATGATGGATGCCTCAAATGGTGTGAAATTCATCTCTATTTATAGGCTGAGAAGGGGTCGAAGTGCGGCGCACATTATAAAATGTGTGGCGTACTTAGATTAAGTCGGTGCAGTTCCATTTAATGTTGCAAGGAAGTGCGGTGCACATTTGTAGAAAACCGGCGCACTTGAGGTGTAAATGCAGACTTCATTTAATTCCACTTAATTTGAAGGGAAGTGCGACACACATTTCTGGAAAACCGGTGCACTTCTTGGCATTTTCAACTTTAGTCCTTCTTTTCTCTTTACTTGTCTTCCATTAAGTATAAAACATTTTTCATTTGATCTTTTTGAGCTCGGGATGTCTTCAAGTGAACCTGCACATATTTCATGCTATTAAGTACCAAAAGTTCACGAGAAACAATAAAATATATACAAATAATGCCACTAAAAATATGTATTATTTAGGCATTATCAAATCCCTCCACACTTAGCTATTGCTTGCCCTCAAGCAATCAAAGCAAGAAAACAATATCATTTATCGTGACGTGGAGAAATTTGGATTTAACAAGTGTTTACTGATTCTAATAACTTTTCAAGCATAGAGCTATAACATAGCACCTCACAAAGGGAATGCGTTTGACTCAAGTCACTCAAGTCACTCAGATAGGGTTTATTTGTAAAGACACTCAATTACACAGACATAATCTAGATAGCTACCATCGGTTTGTACAAGACCATAAACATGCCCGTTGTGGTGTGAGCACCTAGACAAGATCTCAAAGAGGCAAAACATGATAATGATGAGGGTGAGTAAATGTATGATTCCCATGGTGCCTAACTGAAGCGATTATTCATTGACTTTTCTTCTTTTTTTTGTTTTTTGTTTATGTTTTTGTTTTTTTATACCAAATGATTAGTAAGACTGGCATGGAATTACTTTCATTGAGCATTTTTTCTTCAACTTTGGATACTTCAGCGGGATAGCACTAAAAGGGAGTGCTGCTGATACAGGAGTTACATGGGATTTATTTTACCTCTTATAATACGATTTTGTCTATAAATTAACCTCACCGCGGTTAGTAAATGAAAGATCAAGCAATATTTAGAAGCTAGATTAAATTACCGGCTCACTCATATAATTTTATACCAATACCAATGCTCTAGAAAAGGCGACAAACTACAAGTACACAGCCGTAACGCCGGATGAGACACTTGCAATTGCATTCAAACCTTAACCCGAGAAAGCTAAAGGGAAAAATAATTTTAGGTATCAAAGGTGGATACCCGAATTCTTTAAGATCTAAATCATTACAATTTAGTGGACTGATTTTGTGCTAGTTATAATGTCAATCCAATTGGATTTGTCTTACTAAGTGAAATATTTTGTATATTTTGGAAAGAAAGATATATATTTGTATTTAAATTTTTTTCTTAAAATAGTCGACGTGAAAATTTAGCTTAATTTCGGGGCAAACGTGGAGGGATATATTAATTTTACATTTTTTCTATTTGTCTCCTCTCCACACTTTAGTTGAACTTTGCCTCTATGTGAGAACTGGATAAAATTAGTAAATTAGGGATAAATTAAGGGAAAATGGTACTTCTCGGGGCAAAATATGATGAATCTGTGAGAGAGCTTGTCTTTGAGCAAACGCCATAACATTCCAGGTTTAATGATATGTTACCTGCAAAATTAAACAAACAAAACATACAAAAAGAAAATATTTTTGGTTTTTTAGAAAATAAAATAAAGGAGGAGGAACTCCTCCACACTTAAGTTAAAGCACGGGTTGCCTCCCGAGAAGCGCTTAATTTTTAAGAGAGTCATTAGCTAGACTCGTATTTTGAGAGTTCATTCTTTTAGAAAGAAGGGAGTGACTTCTTCCCTTTGGTAATTATAATCTTCTCTTCATGATATAGCTTCAGTCGATGGCCTTTAACAATGAACGTTTTTTCATATTTTTCATATAGTTCAACATACCCAGATGGATATTGGTGTTTTACTACATATGGTCCTAGCCAATGAGATCTGAGTTTTGGCTGTTTGAATTTATACTTAGAATATAATAGTAACACTTTGTTTTCGTGTTTGAATTCTTTTTTTATTTTAAGTTTTCTGTCATGCCAGACTTTGGTTCTTGCTTTGTATAGACGAGAGTTTTCATATGCTTGATGTCTAAATTCATCTAACTCGTGTAATTGGAGCATTCTTTTCTCACCAGCGGCGATGAGGTATGGATTACAGTTTTTCAGGTCCCAGTATGCACGGTGTTCAATTTCAAATGGCAGATGGCAGTTTTTACCATATATGAGCTTGTATGGTGTGGTTTCGGTAGGTGTTTTGTAAGCAGTACGAAAGGCCCACAAAGCATCATCAAGTTTTCTTGACCAAATATCTTGATTATCTTTTACAGTTTTTTCAAGAATTCTTTTAAGGGCTATGTTTGTATTTTTAACTTGACCACTCGTTTGAGGATGATATGATGTAGATAAACGATGGTTAACTCCATATCTTTTTATGGTTTTTTCATTATCTTATTGTAGAAATGGGTTCCTCAGTCGCTTATGAGAGCTTTGGGCATTCCGAATCGATAGAATAGTTTTTTTAGAAATGAAATCACAACTCTGGCATTAGTAGTTTGAAGAGCTTGAGCTTCGGCCCATTTAGATACATAGTCGACAGCAACTAGTATGTATTCAAATTTGTATGATTTCAGGAATGGTCCCATAAAGTCAATACCCCAGATGTCAAATATTTCGCACACCCCCCCCCCCCCCCCCCCCCCCCCCCAATACCCTATATGTTGAAAATTTCACATACTTGAATGTTGTTTAAGGGCATCTCATCACGTTTTGATATATTTCCTGCCTTCTGACATGCTTCGCAAAGGCGAACTTGAGTCTGAGCTTCTTTGATGATGGTCGGCCAGTAGAAACCTGAGTCTAAGACTTTTTTAGCTGTGGTGTTTGGTCCATAATGTCCACCGGTTAGTCCGTGGTGACATTGATCTAAAATGGTTTGGGTTTCTGGTCTAGAGATACAACGTCTGATCATACCGTCAGAACATACTTTGAAGAGGTAGGGTTCCTCCCAGAAATAATGTTTGTTGTACGAGAAAAAATTGTTCTTTTGCTGGTACGTCATTGCTTTAGGTATGATGTTACTTGTTAAATAATTTGTAAAGTCTGCAAACCATGGTTCCTCTTCAGTGTTTATTTCCATGAGCGTTTCTCCAAGAAAGTTATCATCGACTTCACCGTCATCACTTGTTTCATCATTTTTAATCTGAGATAAGTGGTAAACTTCAACATTTTCTATACCTTTTCTATCTTTAATTTCAATATCAAATTCTTGTAAGAGAAAGATCCAACGAATAAGGCGTGGTTTAGCATCTTGTTTCTTAAATAGGTGTCTAAGAGCTGAGTGATCAGCGTGCATGATCGTCTTTGATAATACTAGATAGGATCAAAATTTGTCAAAAGCAAAGACTACAGCCATAAGTTCTTTTTCAGTGATTGTATAGTTCTGCTAAGCTGCGTTGAGGGTTTTGCTTGCAAAGTATATCGGGTAAAAGTTTTTACCTTCTTTTTGACCTAGGATTGCTCCGACAGCGAAATCACTTGCATCACACATGAGTTTGAACGGAAGACTCCAATTTGGACTTACGATCAGAGGAGCACATGTGAGCTTTTCTTTTAATATCTTAAATGTGTTTTGACATTCGTTATTGAATTCGAATGGAGTATCTTTTTCGAGTAACTTGGTGAGAAGACGGGCGATTTTTGAGAAATATTTAATGAATCTTCGGTAGAAACCGGCATGTCCCAGAAAGTTCTAATACCTTTGATATTAGTAGGGGGTGGAAGTTTGGAGATTACTTTGATTTTTGCTTTGTCTACTTCGAGGCCTGCTTCGAATACCTTGTGTCCAAGCACAATTCATTCTTTAACCAAGAAGTGACATTTTTCGCAGTTAAGGACAAGATGTGCATCTTTGCAACGTTAAAGCATTTTATCAAGATTTTTCAGAGAGTGATCAAAAGAGCTTCCAAAAGCAGAGAAATCGTCCATGAATACTTTGACTGATTCTTCGATCATGTCATGAAATATAGCTAGCATGCACCTTCGAAAAGGAGCTGGAGCATTACATAAACTGAAAGGCATTCTCCTATAAGCGTATGTTCCAAAAGGACATGTAAACATTGTTTTTTATTGGTCCATAGGATCAATTGGTATTTGAAAATATCTGGAAAAACCATCAAGAAAACAAAAGTATTTATTTCCTGCGAGTCTTTCTAACATTTGGTCCATAAACGGCAAAGGGAAATGATTTTTTGCAGTTGCTTCATTTAGTTTTCGATAGTCAATACATACTCTCCAACCTGTAACAGTTCTTATTGGGACAAGTTCATTTCTTTCATTAGTAACAACTGTGATACCACCTTTCTTTGGTATACAGTGAATGGGGCTTACCCAAGGGCTATCGGTGATTGGATAAATGATACATGTATCGAGCAGTTTAACTATTTCTTCTTTTACAACTTCTTGCATGTTTAGATTTAATCTTTGTTGTTTTTGAACAACTGGTTTTTTTGTCTTCCAAGATTTGAATTTTATGTTTAAAAAAAGATGGACATATTCTAGGAATGTCTGTTGTTTTCCAAGCAAAGGCTTGATTATGTATTTTAAGAATAGATATGAGCTTATTTTTGTTTTCTTCAGAAAGCTGAGATGATATGATGACAGGAAGAAAAGAGGGTTCTTCTAAGAATACATATTCCAAGTTATCAAGAAGAGGTTTAAGTTCAAGATCCGTAGGAGGTTCTTCAAGAGATGTTTTGATCTTGTAATCGGTGTTAAAGGTGAGTTTTTTAAATGGTGGTTCTTCAATGTCGGATTTGGATTCAGAATTTTCATCGGTAATCATTGCCATGAATTCATCGAATTCAACAAAGAGTTTTTCTTCAAGGATGGTTCCTTCGATGGAATGGAGGATTTCACTACCTTCGTCTAGAAGAGCATCAAAATCTTATTCTAAGATTTCGTCAATGACGTCGATACTGAAACATGTATCATCATTTGAATAGGAGTGTTTCATCACATAATCAATGTGAAAGATCATTCGTTCAGTTCCAACTCCAATATTGAGTTGCTTTTGTTTAACTCGAATTACTGCATCGGCAGCGTGGAGAAAAGGTCTTCCTAATATTAGGGGAACTTTACTATCTTCTTCCATTTATAGAATAACAAAATCAGCAGGGAAGGTGAATTTACCAACTTCAACGAGCATATTTTTAGCTATTCTAACAAGGTATTGGAATGATCGATCGGCTAATCTTACGCACATTTTAGTAGGTTTCAGAGTTTCAAGAGATAATTTTGCGTATAAGGAATACGGCATGAGATTAATGCTAGCACCAAGGTCGGCTAATGCATTGCATGAGAAAGTTTTGTTGAAATTACATGGAATGAGAAAACTTCTAGGGTCTCCAAGTTTTGGTGGAACTTTGTTTTGAAGTATCACGGAACTTTTATCGCTTAGGAAAGCGGCTGAGATTTGTTTGATTTTATGTTTGTTATTTACGAGTTCCTTGAGAAATTTGCCATAGTTGGGCATTCCGGCTAAAACATCAACAAGAGATACGTTGACTCGAACGACTCAGATCATGTTGAGGAATTTTCCATATTAAGCTTCCATTTTCTCTTTTATGAGGCGTTGAGGATATGGAATTTTTGGTTTATATGGTTTGGGTTTCGGTGTTTCTTTGACTGGTTTTGGTGTTTTAGGTTTGGGTTGAGGTGTAGGTTCATCATCTTCATCATAGCTATCAAAGTTAATAGGAGTTTCAGAATTTTTTTATTAATCATTTAGGTTATCTGGTAGGTCATAGGATTTACCACTCAGTGTAAATACAGCATTTACATGCTCGTTTCGAGCTTGTAGTGGTTGGTAAGGTATAGATGAGCTACCTTTCGGGTTAGATTGACTGTTGCTAAGAAGAGATCCAAAGGTCGACCAGATTGCTTGTCAGCAAGTCTGTCGAATTTAGCTTCGAGATTTTGAATAGATGCCTGATGGTTTTTGGTTGTTGTTTCGAGTTTGTTTTATAGATCCATAAAGGTATCTTTGACAAAAGAGTTGGTCGAGTGTTGAGCTTTTATGAAATCGCTTAGTTGTTTTTAAAGATCGGGTTTATCATCAGAGTGAGATTGATAGTTGTCTTGTTTGTAATCGTTCCTTCCGCTTGAACGCCATTTATCGCGGTTTGAATCACGGTCGCGGTAATCATTGTAAAAATAAGTACGACAGAAAGTTTGCATGAATTTGGCTTTTTCTTCACGTGACATGGGTATGTCATCATCGTCAAGGTTTGATTGTTTTGAACGAGATTGAAAATCTTTATACTGAGCATCTATTTTCATGGTCATGGCATCCATTCGAGCCATAATTTTTTCAGTGTCAGAATTACTGCTACCTTCAGCGGTGAAAGCAACGGTTTTCTTAAGAGAGGATTTTGTTTTTTGGTTTTTGGCCCAGTCGAGCTTGAGTAAGACTTTGTCTTCGAGAAGTTGATAAGCTTGATTTGGAGTTTTATAAAGGAAAATACCACTAGCTGCGGCATTTAGAACTTCTTGTGTTATTTTATTGAGACCATGGTAAAAGATTTTGATAATGTTGCCTTTGGACAGATTGTGACCATGGCAGTTTCTGAGCATTTCCTTCATACGAAGCCAAGCATCGGTTAGAGATTCATTTTCATGTTGAGAAAAGGCTCGGATTTCTCCGAGGAGTCAATCGAAAAGAGCTGGGGGGAAGAATCGGCTAATGAATGCGGTTTGAAGTTCATCCCATGTTTTGATAGTTCCTTCGTTGAGTTCGTCCAGCTAAGTTTTTGCTTCTCTAGTGAGTGATAGGGGAAACATCATCATGCAGACAGTTTCATTATCGGTGTCTCTGTATTTAAACATATTACATATTTTGAGGAATTCGTGAATGTGTTTGTGAGGATCAGTTTTGGTTCTACCATCAAATTGGTTTCCTTTGATGCGAGTCAGGTGGTTACCTTTACTGGCAAATTCGTTTGCGGTTTCAGGAATGGCAATTACGGAACTGAGAGTCGGAGCGACAACACGGTCGACAACCCACATCATCATCCATTGGATCGTAATTTCGAAGAATATCAAGGACGTGACAAAAATAATTGATGTCGAGAATTGGCGGATAGACAGTTCTCGGGTGTTGATTTGGATTGTTTCTTTGTTCTAATGGAACTCTTCTGTTTCGTCGGCGAAGTCTTCGATTCAGAGTACGTTCAGGTTCAAGTAATGGTTCAACAAGTTTAGAGTTGGAAGCACGTGTATGAAGGGAGAATTTGTTTGGGTCAGTTTTCCAGAAAACTGTACGGCGATTTGAAAAGGGGGAATGTTAAAAATTATTTTTAAAGGTTTGATTACAGAACAGCATTTGAAATCCCCATCAGTGGCGCCAAAAACTTTTGATGTGTTTCGAAAGCTTTAAATTTATAAGACTAAGATTACTGGTTATTAGATGGAAACACACAGGTCAAAATATAACCCACATATGTAGTACAATCTTTTTAGGTAAGACCAGGTCGTTCACAGGGATTTGTGTAGTTTTCTAATAATCAGAATAAAAATAAAAGTTAACAGATTTAAAGTAGACTAGACTGGATTCAATAATGATAAAGATGACTACTCGGATAATTTCATATAATTCATAAGCAATGGTGATAGTTACGATCTTAGACTTAGGACTTTAATTTATAAAAAGTATTTTCTCGTCAGAAAACGTTTTCACAAATTAACTTGTTTAACTTAAGACTTATATTCAGTTAACTCGATTAAATGTGTCACTCAAATAATCCAGTTACTATTATATCAAATCTATTTTGTTTATCAAATAACGTAAGTGGATTTCTCGTCACAGACGATAAAGATCATAGACAAATCTTTAAAACTATATAGATCACAACGGGTCTTTCGACCTATACCGGTGTGAGTATATAATCAAAATTGATAATCAAAGTTGATAAGATTAGATACGATAGGATTATAACATAAGCTTAAGATTAACAAGATCGTAATTATACCAAACGCTTATTCATTATATTATTTTCACCGAGTAGTCATGAGAGATTTAGCCTCTCATGGCTATGAAGTTCATAACAAGATTAAATGGAATAACAAGAAACATACTATATCCGGGTAAGAATATGGATCAAAATTCTCCCTATAACAAGTATGGAATCAAAGTACAACCTTTTATTCTTATAAATCTATGATACTCTTCTTCGTTCTTCGTGGTTTGATCTTCAATCTTCAAAGGTTTATGGTGTTTTTGGAATGAAGGATTGGAGATATGATGAATTGGTTGTGTGTGAGATGAATGAAGTGAGTAAGTATGAGAGATATTTGAGTGGGAAATGATGAAATGGGAGATAATTTTAGTATCTATTTATAGACTAAAATTTGAGGTTGAAGTGCGGCGCACAAAATAAATTGTGCGGCGCACTTAGGGTGTTAATGCGAGGAGTAATTAATAACTTCATTTAATTTTCATAGCTGGGATAGGAAGTGCGGCGCACAAAGATATTTGTGCGGCATACATGGTAATTTAATGCGTCTTCATTTATTTGACTTTAATTCTTGAATTTTCTGGGAAGTGCGGCGAACTTACGGCAAGTGCGGCATACTTATGTCTTTTTCAGCCTTGAGTATTTTTCTTTTCTTCTAACTAGCTTTCGAATAATAAAAAACACTTGAACTTTATTTCCTTTGAGCTCGGGATGACTTCAAGTGAACCTGCACGTAATTTATGCTATTAAGTATCGAAAGTTCATGAGAAATGATAAAATCTATATAAATAACTCCGCTAAAAACATGTATAATTTAGGCGTTATCACACATGCTTTTCGTCCAAGTACTTCCCAAATGCTAATTACAAAAAAAAGGATTTAGTGCAATATTAGAGCATATTTGCATGATTTTGAGGATTAAATGATTCCAAAAAAGTGTATAAATTGACACCTTATCATGTACCCCTACACTTTAGATTTGCTTGTTATAAAAAAAGAGTTTTTGTACCTAATAAAAAGTAAAGTCGGTGGCATTTAACCTACTATGTAAAGATAATTTATGGCATAACCAGATCAACCTTATAATTAAAAGCATGGAAATCATATACTAGCACCTCACATAAATGAATGGATTCTCTCTTTTACTCGGGTGTATAATGAATTATAACAATATTAGAAACGACAAAATAAACACTCACTACCTGTCAAAGCATATAGATAACCATAAACTTATTTAAAGATCAAACCTCCACCACTTTGGCGTAAGCACCTATGAAATACTATCAAAGAGGTCTTTACAAGGGTTGTAACATTAGGTGTAGGGTATGGAAAACACGGTAAGGTATAATGGGGGATATTTTACTGGTGGAAAGTCCATTATTCACAAGATCACATGTAAAAAGGCGTTGTTAAGCTAAGACTTGACAAAACTTTAACAATCGTACAAAACTCTACATCAATCTCTTTCTTTTCTTTTCTTGACTCTTTCTTGACTTAAACATAAGTAGGATGGCAGTCCGTATAATTTATCATATTTTCTTGATTTTTTCATTTTTTCTATTTTTTTGATTTTTATATACACTTTTGCCCTGCCATCATGAATCTGCTGAAAATAAATGAATATACATGACTCGGGATTTATATTGACTGGAAACACTTAAGTTTGTTAATAACTCAATAATAAACTAACTAATGACCCAAATTAGAAGGATTAATAAACATGGAGTATATTAAGCACGTATGGGGGTAATAAATTAGCTTTCTTCCCCATTTCTTCCTAAAATAAAAACTATCATAATTCCCAATCATCCCAAAACTGTATACACTAACAAATGACTCGACTTAGCAACCATGTAATCAAGCAAACGATTAACTAGGGTTAAACAATTATGTTCACAATAATTTACTAAAAATGAGTACATACAATGGGGGCTAAGACAATTTGGGTTTAACATTTTAATAGGGTGTAAACAATGTTATTCATTAATAATCCGAAATCTAGTGGAAAATTACGAGAACCATGAAAAAGATAGGCTCAGAGGGGTGTACTAGGGGTATCTTGCACTAAAAATGAGTGCATAGCAAGGGTGTGGGGGTAGTTATATGACAAATGAGATCATCATAACTATAACCAATGCAAGCTAAAAACAAGGTTATCCTAATGCCTCTTATCACTTAGTAAATCCTAATCACACGAATGCAATCTCACTAGCAGTCTCGTGACGCATCACTAAAGCAACTTCTAGGGGGTGTTTATTTCAACTTATATGTGGGCTTTTAAGCTTATTTGATTTTGGCTTATATTTCATAAGCCTTGATTTTTTGGCTTATTTTGAGACTTGTGGACTTATATAAGTTTATCAAATTATCATATCATGATAAACTTATATAAGCCCATAAATCTTAAAATACGCCAGGAAATTAGGGCTTATGAAATATAAGCCTAAATCAAATAAGCTCATTAGCCTACATATAATCCAAAACAAACACCCACCTAGAATCTAGTATACTACCGGTACACTCTCATAAGCATTAAAGAAAAATGATTTTATTCCTAAAGATCTAGGGTTAACCTCACATTTTTGGGGTAGAATTTTTGAGTGATGGGGTATTTATGCTAGTCATATAACTCCTATCCATGAGATGCTTCTAATACTACAGTTTCACCGATATATGCCTTATTTTTTTAATTTGGGTTAAAATCCATCCTAAACTATGTTTCAGTGTATTACTCATCATTTTAAAGACAAAGCAATTGAAAATGGAAGAATAGTTTCTAAGGCTTTCATTACCCCTACACTTAAATTGAACATTGTCCCTAATGTTCTAAAAGTACCCGAAAAATGAGAAAGGAAAAATAAATAAAAGATGAGAGAAACTAATACTCCACTGGTTTGCTCAATATCAGAGAAGAAACGAGATAAACCGGCTAGAACTTCATCTAAGAATCATCCAAGTGAAAATCCTAAGAACTTCCGGACTCTCCTTATCTAATATAACCTGAAAATTAAAGACAAAAACAACTATACCAGGTATAAAATTAACGGTGAATGATATACAACCCGATATAATCATAAACTAAAATCCTAATAAAACAATAAAGATAAAATATTTGTACTAATGTAATTGTAGCTTTCTGCAAAAATCTGGAAAATTAAAAATTATGTAAATTTAACAAAAATAAATTTTCAAAAATTCAAAAAAACACGGATTTCTCCACTGCTACAGTTATAACGCCGCCTGGAACACGTGACAGGTTTTGCGTTTTTGTTTTCTAGAAAAATTTCTGCAAAATATTCTATTACTTATTTCATGGAAAACATATGACTCAAACAAACAAAGAAACAAAACAAAAAATGTGCATTAACTTTAAATTATCTATTTTACATGTTTGAAATGGTCTTAAAAACCGAATATTTTCCCCTATACTTATTTTATTCAAAATACATTTGATTGAAATTAAATATTTAAAATTAAAAACATATGACACTCTTAAAATGTATAAAATTAAAAGATTAGATTGCCTCCCAATAAGTTCTTTTCTTTATTAGTGAGTCTTGTAGATAGACTTGGAGTCACACACTTTACGTGACTCCTGCACCACTCATGCCACTACTTCCCACATTGTTAGTTTTGTATTCGGGTCCTAATTCTAGACATTCCTTATAAAAACAAAATATCATTTTCATCACATAGTCTACTCCTCTTCTTTTATCATCATCATTCCTAATGTAGATTGATTGCTTATGCTCTTCTCCATATTAGACAATAGTCGAAACTGCTCTATCTTATGAGGCATTTGGTAAGCAATTTCATCAACTTCATTTGTGAATTTTACTATCCCTAATGATGGATCATAAGTCACATTGGATACTTCAACAAACGGCTTTCCTAACACTACATGATACAAAAAAAGGTCTATAACTTAGCCAATATCCTCCACAATCAAGAAATCCGTAATGTAGGTGAAATTTCCTACAAAGATATGAATCCCTCTAATCCTTCCTGTGAAATTACTTATTCTTATAGGGTCCTCGGGGTCTCTCCTAGGTTCTAATTATCTTTTCATGATCCAATTGTAATGTACACAAGACATGACATTCATGGGGGATTAAGATCTATGTAAGCCTTCCACACATGTATGTGCACTATCTTGCATGGTATTTTGAGTTTTGAAGGATTTCTTCCTATGATGATTGGATATCTCCTATAGAAAGGTGGACTAGGGTCGTGTAATAGGTACTTATGGTAGGCTAATTCATCTCTGTTTGGGAACTTATCAAAGTACTCGACACCTAATTCCTCTACTTCTACCACTTCTTCTTCTTTTTCTTCTTCTATTTCTTCTTCAACTTCCTCACTAACATTCCTAGTCTTATATTCTTTAATTAATTAAACAAATCCTATTTATCTTTCTAAGCAAGAAGGTTCTCTATCTAGAGGTGGGGCAACCAGGTTCAAGGATTCGAGGATTGCATTGAACTCTCAAACCTTTCTATTTATGAATTAGTTGGGTGATTCGGGTAGTGATGATGGATTCGCGTTCTCCATAGCAAGAATGGAATAGTCAATGAAAATTACAAAATAGAGACACATAGAAAAGATAGACTAAAAGAAAGCTAACCTAAAAAGAATATAAAAAAAATCTCACTTGCCTGGAATCTCGTGAGTAGACCTAAGCTAGATAGAATCTGAAACCTAGAGTATTCTTCAACAGCATCGCCAAAAACTTGATGTGGCGGATTGCAACACTAATGTTTTACAATCCTCTTAGGCAGAGTACCTAATCGTTACAGTGTAGTATAGGCAAGACTTTGGGGATTGATCATTCTCTAAGGGAATAGTGAGGTAGGTTTGAATTGTATGTTCACTAAGATCTAAGGATTAGGGGGAGAGTATTTTTGTCTTTTTATATTTTTATGAAAGCAAGTAAAATCTCGGGTTTGAAGGAGGGGTTTTTAAACTAAACTACATCTAATCTAATACTAATCAATTATGCAAGAAAAGTAAAATTGGCAGGAACTCGTATAGGTAAACAAACGTGCTCACTTAATCATGTATTACTCCCTAGTTGATATATCTAACGTATTGCTTTGTCACACTCGTTAGTGTAATGTGTAAGTATTCCCATAATTATGTAGTAGGTTAGTCAAGTCCGCATTCTACGTAACAACCTAGTCGGGCATTACCTGTCAAATATGCTCCCTTCTAATAGTAAATTCATGCGCACTAAATACTTAAAAGGG
>BQNB010018487.1:0-2500 GCA_026074375.1 Tanacetum coccineum | reverse complement strand
ACTTTACTAACTTACTGCTTAACGGCTCTTTATATACTAGTAGTCCACTGTCTAGGCCTTTAATCAAGGAATCGGAATGTTATTTGTTGATCTTAGGTTACCCGTGATGACATCAAATAACATTACTTTATAGCATCATTTATCCTAAGTAAATTACCTACTTTTATATAATTATTGCAACAATTGTTACTTAATTGCTTAAAGTTGTTAATTGCAGTAATTATGGAATATGTTGTGAAGACAAGCTAAAAGGCGCACATTTTGGAGCTTAAATGAGGATATTTGAAGATTGCTTATTTCTGACTACATACGCCGTATCCAGTAAAGAAGATATGGCGTATCAACGCCTGGACTTCACAAGAAAATGCGTATGTTCAAGATCCAATACGGTGTATCCTGCTGATTACATACGCCGTATCCAGTTGGTCAAACAATCAAAGATCGTGCAATAAATGTGATTGAACACAGTACGCCATATTGACCTTAACCAATACGGCGTATTGACCTTACCCAATACGGCGTATCAGCTTATATCTAAAGCCTATAAATAGAAAACTCAAAAACGAGTTTTCATTGTGCTTAATCATATTCTCTATACCATAAATATAAAAGTTAATTTTCTGAAGAGACGAAGAGCAGCCAAGGTCAAGTATTGATACTAATTCCATAGAAGACACCGTGTAATTCCTATACTCTTGTAATCATTCAGTTTTTGGTATCGTTTGTTAACTCGGTTAGTTTACCTTGGTTTTTTTATTATACTTGTATTATTACAATGGTTATGGGCTTATACCCTCGGGTATTAGCATCTTAATGAGTATTCAATGTTAGGTTTGTTTAAATCTTGATTGCTTAATTTATCTATGATTGTTTAATTATGTTTATCATTTCATACTTGTCTATGTGCTAGAATATGCGACCCATCATTCAACTGGGTCAAGTGAGACTAACCAAGTGATCTAGATACTTGGATGGCTCTCCATATCGCGTTTTATATATCTGGACCAATAGGATTACAAATAATGTCCTATCTTTACCTTTAGATTAGTGAGCTTAGTTGCCTGGCAGGTGACCCTTGGATCAACGAGTACGTTCTTAATCAATTGGTAAAGACTTGGACAGTAGACTATCAGTATATAAAATACCATTAAGCAGTAAGTGAGTAAAGTCCCGATGGGCTAGGGTTTAACAAGATCACCATTGCTTTAATCCATAAGATAGATTATAATTAAACTAAAAGGATGCTTTATGCGGATGCGTTAAGTGTGACAGGATTCAACGTGTCTAGGTCTTAGGAAGAAGTACCGCCTAAGTCTTAAGAATGATACGCCGCCTCGAGATAAGCACTCATTGCACTAAACAAACAAACCAACATTTAATCGAATTTAATATGGCTAATACAGTTTTCTATCATTTGGCTTGACCACTCTTTAATCTTTTGATTATCTTTTTGCGTGATTATTATGTATTAAATTGATTTAAGTCACCACAAAACTTGTGCCAGTCTCTCAGGCTGACCCCCCTATCCTTAGAACTAGGTTTAACAATAATTAGAAATAACAAAGAACTAATAAATTAGAATAAAATACTAATAAAATATAAGGTTAAATTTCTTGCTCTTAGTGATCGACACCCTACTTACCAACGAAGCTACATCTTGACCGGGTACACTACTCATTAAAGTGTTGTTTTAGGATAAGTCGACTAAATATAAATTTAAAACTTGATAATCAATAAATACAACCTACACGACAACACATCAAGTTTTTGGCGCCGCTGCCGGGGTGTGAAGTTGTTTAATTCTTTTCTTTATGGGTATTTTAGTTTAGTTTTAGCGTAATTTAGATTAGTTTAAATTTCGTGTTTTTAGTTTAGTTTTTGTGTGAGCTTGATTTTGTGTGTTTGATTTTCTGCATTGTATATTTTTGCATATTATGTGTTTGTGTGTTTTTATGCATTGTTACAGTCTGCTGTAACTTTCTGAGTCGAATACTCAATACGGCATATTCATCTTCTTGGATACGGCGTATAAATTTTTTCAAACCAATACAGCGTATTCGACTCTATCATTAATACATCGTATTTAATTTTGCTGAATATGACGTATTAGGCTATTTGACCATTTTCTTTTCTAGCCAATTTATTACAGGTTAAAATGGACGACCCCAACATTACCATGGAAGAGTATATCAGGCTTGAGGAAGAAAAAGCTCGTAGGCGTGGTAAGGTGTATAACTGGGAAACTGCTACGTATGGTAAGATCTGGTGTGGTAAAAACGTTTACGACCTCAGATTTGTTAAAACTGAATTCCCAGCTATATTCTATAATGACGCATTAACATTTGAAGTAGCGCTCTCATGTGAACCCACGGTAAGTCCTCTTAACGACAATCAAATTGACTTTCGAATATCATTTGACGAATCTGTTAGGATATCATTTCATCACCTCAAACACAAAAATAAGAAAAATAGATTTTAGAGAGAGAAAGTAAAAAAGAAG
>BQNB010018486.1:0-68230 GCA_026074375.1 Tanacetum coccineum | reverse complement strand
ATTCTTACAAGAATTAACTACCCAAATAATTACAAATAAGACTAAGATCCAACTTGTCCTCCGACTTATTAGGTCTGACTAGTGTGTAAACAAGTAGGGCAAGAGGTAAGCGACGAGCATTAATTGCATTGTTAATGCAACTCTTAGATTTATGAGACACGTAAGGTCATGTACATGTTTTGTCTCATCTTATGCCTCGGGTCCGAGGTCTGACCAGGTAACTCGATTTAAGTCGACCAAAAGAGAACGTGCGAAAATTGACAAAGGTCTGACCAATGGAAAAAATTCGCCATGGGTTGGAAAGGCCCTGAGGTCTGACCAGAGAAGTCAATCCAAATGCATGTGTTCTTCATTTGGCTGACATAGACTTAAAATTTCACATAGGGGTATACACATAAATTTTATAAAATATGTGACAAAAATTGTGTACAAGAAGCATGCAAAACAACTTGTAGCACAAAGTTAAGAAAATATTTTGTTAACCTTTTTGGTGTAATCATCATTTTTTTTTTCAAATGTTCTCGGTAGCTCCATTTTGGACGCAAAAAGAAGCGGAGAAACAGGTCAGCGCGAAGCTTATTAAAAACCTGACTTCTTTTGAGGTGACGTAGCTACACCCGCCTTAAACTTCTCTTATAGTTTATCCAACAATGGGTGAGCCATACTTCTAATTGACTAACGATGCTATTGTATGTTAAGAAACTCCTTTGTTAACATTATTTTTATTGTTGCCAATATGGTGGGATTACAAATTGATCAAACCCTATATTGTACTCCTACATGTGTCCGAAGGCACAAGTAATTCCAATAATTCCCTCATATGTCGTAGCATGTAGTGGGGCAGAAGAAAATTAAAGATCAATTCAACCCCATACTACACATATAAAACTAAAGCTTCACAAGAAATCAAATTTCATAGTTTAATGTCCGTATTAATTTGTCTAAAAACCCCGATTTCGTAAATAACACATAGCTGGTCACAAGGAGTATGCTTACATGTGTAATACTAGACATGTTAAATCCAAATTTCTCTATAATTATAGGTCCGTTTTAAGAGTTTCATAAAATTTATTTTGCAAATATTGACTAGACACATGGCATATCACATATAAGCAATTAAAACAGACAGAAAATTAGAGTAAAATTGAAGACAAATTCTTGTATAGAAAGTAGTAATCATATAATGCCTCGAGTTCTCAAAAGAGTCTTCCCCAATTGGAGAACCATAAGACTCTCACTAGGTTTTCTGCTAAAGTGCCTAGATCGCCACATCCATCATATAACATGATTGTGTGAGTCTTATAGCCGAGATAAATCAAGAATAGAGTAACATGGCAGCTTAATTAACCTTTAATTTTAATCTATTCTCTTTTTATCAAGTTAATAATTAGTGTTGATTCTAGGTGTTTATTCATAATTTATGACAAGTATTGCATATAATTGCCATAATTTTCCAATAAAACAATATTTCATGCAGCCCTAGCGTGTTTAATTATGTGTGTAACCCATAATACACCAAACGAGTTGGCTCGTGATGCCACTGTTGGAATTTAATAATCTGTTAACCATTTAACTACCACGAGTACGCAGCGGATATGGATCAAGTAAAGTGCATACGATTAACACACAATAAATAAACAATAAAGGTAAACAAGAAACTAACCCTTGAAGTCAACAGCAATGAAACTTAGTGGATAAGTTTCCACCTCTACGAGTGCTCACACAAACACGTCAACAAGCACGCCCGGATGCTAGCCTTACTTCACGTCTATCCCAAACAACCTTTGTAACACAAACACCCCTGAATAAAGTACCTAAAACCACCCTTGTAATCTGTACCGAAAATCAGGGAAGCTACTTAGGGTTTTCACCGAATTTTGTCCAACCGAAAATGAGCAGATTGAACCGAAATTCACCAAATCAAACCCTACTCGTTTCTAAACGATTGTCACACTTGAGAATCTGTATAACCAAAGTATTAAACCTCCTGGAACTGATGTGGGATCAAATCACAGTTAGAAAACCCTTTTAGGGTTAACCGAATTTCAGCAGTAGGTAATAAGAAGAACCGAAAATCAAAGAAACCTCAATTAGGGTTTTGATTTCGGCTGTTTGGAGTTAAGGAGAGGTATGACAGCTTTTGTGAGAGTTATAGGGTTGTAATGGTCGTTCTTATGACCTAGGGTAAGGGTGTATATATACCCATTAAACCCTAATTGTGATAAGACTATAAAACATCAAGTTGAGCCTTATCACAACTCTTTCCCTTCTCCTTATCTCTTAAAAACGAACCTAGACACTCCCTATGAACCTTATAGCCGGCCATAATCATTAGGACAACCATATGTTCTTGTCTTAGTCGTTTTATGTACTTTGGTTTACATTTAGAAACGTTACGTGAAGTTAAACGCACTCTAAGTGTTTAACGTGTGTGCCCCCAATAGGCTCACACATTTCTAGTTGTATTTGTGCGTATCCAACTACCATAATCCAACAGCTCCCACTTGGGAGTTGGAGTAGCAGACTGCCCAAATACTAACGACGGAAACGTCTAGCAACACTCACATTCGTTTTTAAAACTAGAAATGTCTGAGATCAAGTTTCAAAAACATTCTCAGTAGCATGGTTATGTATCTCTTGCTATAATCATCCCTTTGTTTAGATACCGTTAAACCATGGATATGGATCCTAACTCATTCCATATAGTTTAACCATTTAGATTCTCGTTATAGAACTTAATACAGATATACCAAATGTAATCAAGAATCATCTTGCATTACCCTTTGGGTGCGGCCAAACAGTTATCTGATTAATTCTGGAGAGGCGCCAAGGTATCATTCTATACATCAAGTGGAGGAACAAATTCTTTGTTGAATACAAGTGTTGTGAATGCTGCTTCACATCACTTCCAATAATAGCCTTTATAACTACCATTTTCAGGTTAGCGTTTGACTTAGAATTAAAAAGTGATATCCACACATACCAGAACTTGTTTGTATTCTCAAGTCTAAGGATGACTTAACTAACCATAATCGAAATTTTACTTATGACTACAGATCTATAAAGCAATTTCTGAAGGTTGGGGTCTCCAATACGCATCCCTTATGAATAACATATGAGTTTGGCAGGAACCATCCATATATTCAAAGAATATAACCAACACTCACATTTGCTTTATGTAACAATATTCACATACTGTTAACCGACAATGGACAATTAATATATGTATGAATAATAAATACCACGTATCTTTATTCAGCATAAAGTAAAAATTGTCTTAAATCCTAATTATCCAAATACTAAAAACAGATATGCATGAAACTAATTAGCAAGTTAAAGTCCAATGTATCCAACATTCTCAACTATTTCTTTCCAAGACAGCTAAATAGTTATCTGAGTAAACTTTCCGAATACTTATTTCAAATTCACAAATTTGTGAAGAATTTGAACACTATGATGAGTGTCGTATGTATATTTGCATACTATTGCAAGAATCATAGTATGAAAATTTGACAGTACCTTTTACGAGGTATTTGTAGTCACCTACATACTTATCTCAGATAGTCATCTTTACAGTTTCTTAAAATATAAAGTATTCTCATTATTTAATGTGTATTGCAACTATGCTCTAAGATGAGCATATCTAGTTAGCAGATTTATCATAAATGATGAAATCCTACTATACTAGAATTGATTATTCTCTAGCATCATGTGTACACAAACAACACTATGCCTTATATAATTCATAAACATTTATTTTAACAATCATCTAAATCACTCTTAATTAGATACTGTTGTTATCAGTCATCTAAACACTCTCAATTGGATACTGTTGTTGTTAGCTTATCTTGCTCTTATGCAAAAGTAACAACCAGTTTCATACATAATATAAGATATATATGATGAATCCTTCGTTAAAAACACAAGGTTTCTATCCATGTATTAAATTATCTCAAGTGAAATATATCATTTAAGACTTGCTTCAATGATGTATTGCATTGTGTTGGACTTAATTTCCGCATGTGTTTATTTCATTAAACATTCATTCCAAGGTCGTTTGTTTAATTTTCCAAAATTCACAAGTGAAGTTTCATTTCAACCTCAAGGATTAACATCTATCTTAGATGGAATGATACCTTCAATATGTTACAAAACATATGAATTTGAGAAAAAACATAGTGCTCCCATTTGATGTCAAGTGTTCTCGGGAGTTATCTTAATTTAATCAAAAATTATATTGTGATTAAACTTAAGATCTCGGCTCCTAGATGCATGATACAATCCACACTTGGATTTTATTATCTTGTATACTTTATAAAGATTGTTTTAAACTCATAACCTTTTGATTACACACCATCCTCGCAAAAGGTGATCACAAAGAAAAGAGTTATAAAACTTAATTGTCATATTACAAATATAAACTCATAACCCTTTTGATTACACATCGTCCTCGCAAGGTAATCATTAAGAAAAGAGTTATAAAACTTAATTGTCATATTATAAATATAGACTCATAACCCTTTTGATTACACATCGTCCTCGCAAGGTAATCATTAAGAAAAGAGTTATGATCCTTTATTCTCCATACGTTAAATTCAAGAAATCTGTATGATAATTAGTTATCTTGATATAATTAATGCGTGTAGAAAGGAAAGTTTTAATCATAGTCAATTTGTTGAGTAAGATTAAAAACTCTTATCATAAGTCAGGCATTAATATGTATACAATCTTGTCCTTAGGAGCCTTTCTTCAGAAGAAACTCATTCTCACCTTACATTTTACTATTTGGTGAAAGATCAATCAATCACAAAACATTGATTGTCTTTTAAGGACTGCATCTTGTCATTCATAGTTGATATTTATGAGATTCAAGATGTGATAATTCATTTTTTTAGTTAGCAGGCTTATAATGACCCTCTAACTTATATTCCTCAGCATTGATATAAAAATATCACTTCATTGATGAGGCATCCTTACGGATTTATGAATGAGAGTTACATTATACTTTGGTTTGACATTTTCATGTTTTAACCTCAGTATGACATCAACAAGTGAATTCAGAAGGCTATGTATTTTGTTCTTGAATATCTTCAAGATCTATAAATGTTCCCACTTACTTTTGTAAGAAGGGATACTTCTCTAAATATTAAGTATTTAAGAAATAATAAATTGTTCTTAATTGGGACAACAAAATACATTTTACAGTTCTCATCTCTAGCTTGTTAATAATATGCTTCATAAGATATTAACTAATTTCAAAACTTTAATCACGACATAATGGGATTCATCCCAATCCGTAATTGGATAATGTCTTGAATACCTTCTAGGTTGAAACTATATTGAGTGTATCCATGACACACACAAAATTCTAACCTTGATCGATTTGGAGGTATAGCCATTTAAGTTATCAGAAATCAAACAATATGAATTTAGTTTGTTTTAACACATTAGACATACCATAATAATTTGGTAACTTAATTCTTTTTAGATCAAATACTTGTCAATTGGGTTGAGCCAAATTGAATACAAAGTATTTTAAAACTAAGTGCATGCGATAACGTATATATCTTTGAATAGTACAATAACTCTATGTTCATGTGTTTCAAGAAAACAGAACATGTCAAGTATACGTTATGAGTCTTTGAATAATTTAAGGACCTTATGTTAACTCTATGTTCATGTGTTTCAAGAAAACAGAACATGTCAAGTTATACGTTACAAGTCTCTGAATAATTCAAGGACAATATGTTACTGTGTTAACTAGAAGACACAACAATTTTACTACTTACTTTATGTTAGCAGTCATTGATTAATTCAAGGACTTTATAATTACATCTTAATAAGTAAACATAATTATACTAATTAAGGTAATTATGAATGCAAACTCTTGAGTTCAATGGTAATTTCAAGTTAATTTCAAACTTCATAATTATGATTATATAATTAGCCATAATTATTTTGACTAAATCATATAGTCAATAAGTTGAAGTATCTTTATATTGTATCTTGACTTTTAAATGTAATAGGGCAACAAACATCTTGTGTGTTTAAGTCTTAGTTGATTTATTAGTTTTCTTACCTTGTGGTCAAGAGAAACCAATTAATCATATTGTTATATGTTGTTCCTTACATACACTTATGATTTCTCCCACTTGTGTACGAGACAACATTAGTTAATACAATACGACACGCGCTCGAAAGTATAAACAATATGATAGTATCATAGATATATCAACTAAATTTTGAACCATAATGTTTAATAAGGAATCATGGATTATTATTCTATAGAGAATGTTTTAGAAAGCAACAACGGAAAGGCAACCTGTTATCTTATAAAATAAAATGCAATTTTCCTTAAAACCATGGTCGTTCATATTTGAAAAGTAATGAATTATTTCAAATCAAGCTAGAAATAATATGGGCAACTAACAAGGAAATAAATCTTGTAGCTCCCATTGAAATTGACAACCTCACATGTGTCACACCCCCAGACAGGGCCTGGACGGAATACGTGTCCAGAGGCGTGACTTTATTGAGCTTTCAAGTAAAAGCATAAAGAACGATTAAGGGTACGTTTTCAAATATTAAAACACCGTTGCAACGTTTTAAAATAATTAATCAAGTAAGTTTTACACTCATTAAATTAAAAGATTGAAGTTAATGGAAAGCTTAATAAGTTCATCAAACAGTATTTAAAGAATAGATTAAATCACTGGTAAACCGGTACAGGCAAATGACTTGTCACTAAGTCAAGAAACTGCATCCTATGCTAAGCAACTGAGAAAAAAAACATGGATACTTAAATAGTCAATAAAGTTGAAGTGAATTCATAGGTTTAGTTTTTTAAAAGTTGTATAGTGGACCAAAGATATCAAAAGTAATGCGACACGTTATAAAGCATACAAACTTACATAAAAAAGTTTTAGTTGCACTAAGGCTCTATGACCATGAGGCTTAATTACGCGAGATAGCATGTTACATTTCTATAAGTATTTGATTTGCACTTCCAGGTGTCCGACAAGATAACCTAACCAGTACGGACATGACATATATTCGTTTAACGGGCGCCGTGGGTAGTGAGCGCTACCTCAACCGGATAGGATATTAGTCTTTAGTTCTATTTATTCAATTCGCGCTCCATCGACGGACCGCCAGTCAAGATATTGAAAGTCATGATGGTTGGGAGTAGTTAGTGTCTAAAAGCTTTCTTAGCAACACGTAAAACGGGAAAAAATCTCACGTAAGTACTTGTGTCCAGTTTTTTAAAAACAAGCAATAGTTTCTCTACCCCTAGTTATAAAACATTTAGTCAAATACGTTGTAAAAGAGTGGGGCTAATGGAATCACCTTATACGGGTAGTTGTGGATCAAAGGAATCATTAAGTGAAATAAATAACTCACGGAGTCTAGCGAAACCTTTCATATAGTTGTTTTTTAGAATGATGTACAACGAATAAGTAACGCCAAGATTGATCATCTTGAGCACGAGTAGACACGGCGGAATGACCTTTTTATAACGTACTTTGTGAAAGTTACAAGTTTTGACAAGTTCTAACGTTTTGAAACATCTTCGAAAAATATTTGTCTTTTAGTGGTATTTATTCTTTAGTGAATTTTGTCTTTTAGTGCATTTTGTCTTTTAGTGTATTTCATCTTTTAGTGTATTTTGTCTTTTGTACATTTCATCTTTTAGTGTTTTTTGTCATTTAGGGTATTTTGTCTTTTTGTGTATTTCATCTTTTAGTGTATTTCATATTTAGGTGTATTTTGTCTTCTAGTGTATTCATCTTTTAGTGCATTTTGTTATTTAGTGCCACGACACATTTTCAACGTTGATCAATAACTAAAAATGTGCCATACCTCGACACTTTCGTTTTTCTAATTTTATCAAATGTTTGATAATAAAGTTAATATTTTCGACGCTTATATTAAGTTTACGAAATTTCGGCAGGACCTTTTCTAAACAATATCGACTTTCCATTTTTATTCAACTCGATCGTGAAAATATCCGTTTTACAATAGTTAACATCTTTTCTGATCGAAAGAACTATAGATCTATTTCGACAGCACCTTAAATATCGCAACAAATCTTTGTTCATAAAAACCTAAACCTCTCGCATTTATTTTACGCTTCTAAAAAATCCAACATTAACTCTAATTCTTCGCCAACGATTTTAACCTCACATCGATAAATCTTAATTATCGATATAGCCATAATACACATTATATATATCAAAAATAGTACAACGAACTTTTAAACGCAAAAGTACAACTTTTTATGTTATTCCTTTTATAAAATAATATATGCTATGAGACTTGGGAGTTTTATAGAAAAATTGATAATGATTTTTTTATCGATCCGCTTTGTAACCTTGTTCGGAATGATCATACGAATGCAAAAGTATAACTTATTTATGGAAAAAGTAAGATGACTTACAAAGAAACACGAGATAAATGATGGATGAAACTAAGAAAACCCTAAAACGTGTATTTATATTATTACCGGATGCAAAACTTAACAATCAACTCGAACCAAATATAGCTTCAATGGATTGATAATGATTTTAAAATGAATTGAGTTGTGTGGCGTGTGTTTGATGGTTCGAACCAAAGAGAGAAGAAAGAAAGAGAAGTAAAGTTTATGAGGTGTGTATGGTATATGTATATGATGTGATGCAATTTGTATGAGGGTGTTTATTTATAGGTAAGTCCAAATCACAAACACTCATACTATGTGTGTGTGCTTGTAAACCGATAGGACAAGGGGGGGACAGACAACTTAAAGGGGACCAATTTTGATCTCTATTGGAATCCTTTTGTGTTCTAATGTCCTTACCTTAATTTCATATAACTTGTCTAGGATTTCAAAAATCATGAAAAATGGGTTTCCATGGTGTGGTGTTGGTGATATTGGTTATGACAAGACAAGGGGAAGGGGGAATAAAAATGATTTCTTCACATTCTAGGATTTATAGTGCTCGTTGATGAATTAATTTCCAGCATGCATGCAACAAAAAGTTTGATATAAAAACGCGTAGCATGCAAATAACAAAACGGTACGGTAACAGAAAAATTAGGAATTTTAAATATTGCTTTAAAACATAAAAACATGGGCTATTGCAAATACTCAAATGATTGGTGTCTCGGTTCTCCGATGCATTTCAGATAATAACGAAACTATACTTCCCGGTTTTTTTTAAACGGTAAAGCTAAACGAAACTTTTAAAAATTCAAATTTCTACACGGAAACGATACTTTATTGAACGGAAATTCTTGGGCTTGTTTACATTCTTCTCACCGTTAAGACGCTTTGTCTCAATTCTTTAGGACGCATCCTTTGTACGGGTGCAGAGTTGATGGAAAGGTCGGGGTTATTTCTTTGCGTTTGGTCTTCACGCTCCTGGTGAAATCAGGACATTTTAGGTTCCAGCGTTACTTTGACATTCGAATACGACTATGCTTCAGAAGCTTGATCTCACGACTCCATTATCTCGATTGGGTTCTTGATGAAAGTTCAGTTTGTGTCCTTAGATTTCATTCAACGGTATAGCAACGCGTTATCAAAATGCTTTTCTTCAATTTTGATGAAAAATGTATATGAACTACTACTCACTTCTCTGGTTAGTTATAGACAATAGGCAACGGTTCCTACTTTGACATGATTTAAAAGGTCCAATATAACGAGGGTTCAGCCTTTCCCCGTTTGCCCAAAAGTATTACTCATTTTAAGGAGATACTTATCAACATGATCTTTTCTTCCTATCTTGAAAAACTCAAGAGGTTTTCCGCCAGACATTGGGATAGCTCTTTGCACGATCATGGCGCTTGGATAGGCTCTTGTTTTGAACTATTCTCTTGTTTGTCTCATGGATGGTCTCAGGCCAAGTGAGCTGACTGTCCCCACTTCAGCCTAGGCAGATGGGTGATCGACATTTGGGCCCATTACACATGCTCAAACGGAGAACCTTAATGTGGTATGGTAACTGATTGTTATACGAAAATTCTTACAGCGGTAAGTGTTATCCCAACCTTTTCCAAAGTCGTAAGTACAAGGCCCCAAAGGTTTTTTTAGAATACAAAAAAACCCAATATCCTCTAACGTTTGAATGGTTCTCTCACTCTGACCATCGGTCTCTGGATGGTAGGCTGTACTCATATCTAATCGAGTACCTAATGCTTTATGTAGAGACTTCTAAAAAATGTGAGTATAATTTTCATCGCTATCAGAGAATGATCGAAACGGGTTCATCCTGATTTAGACTACTTCCTTCAAGTATTGTTTTGTCAATTTTTCTAACGTGTCATCTTCTCTCATAGGCAAGAAATGAGCAGATTTAGTGAGACGATCAACGATTACCCAAATCGTGTCTTGCCTAGCCGCTGTCCTTGGCAGTTTAGTCACAAAGTCCATTGTTATGTTCTCCTATTTCCATTGTGGGATCTCTGGCTGAACCAACAAACCAGATGGTTTCTGATATTCTATCTTAACCTTTGCATATGTTAAACACTTGCTGACATAAGTGGCAATTTCTGCTTTCATGTTAGGCCACCAATATAACTTCTTCAAGTAATGATACCATTTTCCGATCCAGGGTGCTGGAACTACTACGACTTATGCGATCATGCATATTCAAGCCCTCAAATCAAAAGTCACAGTATCCAACTCAGATTGTTTAAGTAATTTTCTGTCAGCGCGAGGTTCTATTGTTAAATCATGACGCAACAATCGTATTGGATGAAGTTCTCTTCCTTTTTGGCTTTCGATTGAGCACTTAAAATCTGCTTAGGAAGGTTTAACCCTATAGTCATAACCAATGCTCAAACTCGTAGCGGCTTGCTTCATTCCTTTCAACTCAGGGCATCAGCCACCACGTTTGCCTTTCCTGAATGATATCGGATCTCACAGTCGTAGTCGCTCAACAATTCTAACCAACGTCTTTGCCTCATATTCAGCTCCTTCTGGTCGAGAATGTGTTGCAAACTCTTATGATCAGTGAACACAACGCACTTGGTACCGTACAGATAATGTCTCCACATTTTCAGGGCAAACACTACTGCACCAAGCTCTAGGTCGTGTGTGGTATAGTTCTTCTCGTGAACCTTGAGTTGGCGGGATGCGTAAGCTATGACCTTCTCTCTCTGCATCAAAACCGCGCCCAACCCTTTATGCGAAGCATCGCAATATACCACGAAGTTCTCACTTCCCTCTGGTAAAGCCAAAATCGGCGCACTACACAACTTTTGCTTCAACAACTGGAATGCAGCTTTTGCCTTTTCTCCCCATTCAAACTTTACGCTTTTCTGAGTCAGTTTCGTCATAGGTCTAGCAATTTTTGAAAAGCCTTCGATAAATTATCGGTAGTAACTGGCCAAACCTAGAAATTGACGAATCTCGGTGGGTGGGCGACGCCCAATCCTTGATTGCCTCAATCTTTGCGGTATCAACGTGAATGCCTTCACTATCAATCATGTGACCAAGAAATTATACCTTCGACAGCCAAAACTCACACTTTGAGAACTTGGCGTACAATTCTTCCTTCTTCAATAAATTCAAGATCAACTTAAGATGTCCTTCATGCTCCTTTCTGCTTTTGGAGTAGATCAAATATCATCGATGAATACAATCACGAATCTATCCAGATATGGTTTGCACACCCTATTCATCAAGTCCATGAAAACTGCCAGTGTGTTAGTCAAACCAAACGGTATTACTTGGAACTCGTAGTGACCATAGCGGGTCCTAAATGCTGTCTTTGAAATGTCTTCCTCCCAAACAATGAGTTGATGATAACCAGATCTCATGTCGATCTTAGAGTAGACTCTTAACCCTTGCAATTGATCAAACAAATCGTTGATCCTCGGAAGTGGGTATCGGTTCTTCATAGTAAGCTTGTTCAGTTCACGATAGTCGATGCACATCCAAAAAGAACCATCTTTCTTCTTGACAAACAAAACCGGTGCTCCCCAGGGTGAGGAAATCGGTCTTATAAAGTTCTTGCAACTGGATGGATAACTCTTGCATTTTGGCTGGTGCTAATCGATACGGTGCTCATGCTACAGGTGCAGCACCAGGGACTAAGTCGATTTGAAATTCGACTTGTGGAGCGGGCGGTAGCCCAGGCAAGTCTTTTGGAAAGACTTCTAGAAATTCCCGTACGATTAGCACATCCTCAAGTCGCCTCTCTTCCGACTTATCCTCTTCTTTCTTGGACGTAACTTGTGCTAGATAAACTTTACATGCTTTTTCAATATACTTTTAGGTCTTCGTGCATGATATGATATTCAACTTACTTCCGCTATCGCAATTATCACCTCAGATTATCACCACCTCATTTCCATAAGGAATACGAACAACCTTCTCTTCACAAATGATCAATGCGTGGTACTTCGCCAACCAATTCATACCAATGATGACGTAAAAACTACCAAGCTCTACGAGCATTAGATCTATGTCGAACGGATGACCTAATAATCCTAACGTGCAACCTCTAAGAACAATATTTTTTTATGAAATTCTTCCATCGGCAAGTTCTACGGCATAACTAGTGTCTAAAGTAGTTGGTGCAACATCAAGCAAAGCACTAAAGGTAGATGACACAAAACTTCTATCGGCACCCGACTCGAATAACATAGAAGCATAACAGTTATTGAGAAGGAACGTACCTGTGACAATGTTGGAATCAGGGTTTGTTCCTCCTCCACTAATAGCGTAAGCTTTCACCGTAGCTTTGTTACCTCCAGTCTAGTTTCCAGTCTTGTTTCCATTCTTGTTTCTTGTCTGGTTTCCACGGTTCTGATTCCTCAACTTAGGACAATCCCTCTTGAAATGTCCTGGTCTTCCACACTCATAACAAATAATACCCTGCAGATTTCCAACTGGAGCCCTCTGAGTGTTTGGAGCAATAGCAGCCCTACAATCCATAGTCTGATGTCCAACCTTCTTACAGTTTCAACACCTCATAGTACACAACCCTTCATGGTGTACCCTGCACTTATTGCAGTAGGATAGTGGCCCAGCATACCCCTTTCTTTCATTGTTCCTAGCCGTATAAGCTCTGGCCACATTCTGCCCACTAGTATTTTGCCTCTTGAACGGCGGTTGCTGTCTACAGTTATCCCTTAGGTTACTTTCCATCCTCCTCTTATTCTCAAGACTCCTCGCATCATAACCCTGGAGCTTCTTATCCATTAATTGGGTAGCAATGCGTATAGCATCTTGGAGTCTGGTTGGATTCGCAGCAATCACATTCCCTTGAATGTTGTCCGGTAAACCTCCAATAAACCTTTCCACTCTGTCTTCTTCATCAGGGACCATTCTAGTACACAACAAAATCAACTCCTAAAACCTTTGAGTGTAAGCAGTCAAGTCGTTTCCTTTCACGGTCAGATTCCACAATTCAGTCTCCATCTTCTGGATTTCATTCCTTGGACAGTACACTTCTGTCATCAACTTCATCAGTTCAACCCAATTCATGGCATATGCAGCCTCAACACCAATGGTTCTCTTATGAGAGTTCCACCAGGTCAAAGCACTGTCCTGCAGTGTGCATGTAGCATATTTCACTTGATACTTCGGTGGACAATTACTGATATTGAACACAGTCTCCATCTTCTCAAACCAGCGGGTCAATCCGACAACGCCTTCAGTTCCTGAGAAATTATGTGGCTTGCACTTCAAGAAGTCTTGGAAAGTGCACTCTCGAGCCACTGGCATGAAACCTCCATAGTTCATACCATGATTCCCATTTCTATTTCCATTTCTGTTTTCTCCATTCCCTCCATTTCCATTTCCTCCATTTCCTCCATTTCCATTTCCTCCGTTCTCGCCTTCTTGTTCATCCCCATTCTCATTCAGGGGTTCAAGGGTCCTTGCGGCTTCACGAGCCTCCATCTCTTCAGCTACTCGGCGGTTAACCAATTCTTCAACTTCCTCGTGAGTCATGGATGCTCCGGATCGTGTGTTAGGCATCTTCCTACAACACAACAATATAACGCTTGGTAAGATTTCTAGGTGATGTGAAATCGCTAACAGGGTTAAATAAAATTTATGGTTAATTCACATAGAAAATACATGATCGAAATACATATTCATGGAAACCCTATAATGCATGACGCAAGAGCATAAGTAAATCAAATCATGACATCATATCATAGATAAATACCAATTTCATATCATCGAACATTAGTGATTACATCACAACGTTTCAAAATACAGAAAATACGAGTTCTAACACTACGGTCATCACTAAACGCTACTACTCAATGCTGCAATACTAACAACATCTCTAAGGATGGTAGTCCATGTGCTTCCTAGCACACGCCTCAAGTTTGCCAACTCTCACTCGATCATAAAATCGAAGTCGTCGTATATGTCTCAGCTCTCTCTGCATACGTGACATGCCGCGCTGGAGTCGGTCAACTCTCTGACTCTCAACACTCGCGGTGCCTTTGAGCCTCTTGTTATCCCTCTCCAACTCAACAACCCTCTCAATCAAAGCAGTAATTGCCGACTCAACCCTAACAATCCTATGTCCCTGCTCTCTCTAAACTCCCCTAATAGCCAGTATACGATGGACTGGGATAGCCTGAGTGTGATCATGGAACCTCTGAACCAAATCTCCCAATGTCTCATACGTAACCTCTACTGCTCCCTCCTGAGCAGGCTCAGGAATATCCTCTGGCATCGCAGGATGCGTAACCCTCTCAACTTTGACCTCAACCGGGCCTCTCACACCCGTCTCTTTCTCATCTCGATCAACAGCCTCAACTGCAACTCTAGCATCAATCCCTCTATCCCTAAGAGCATCTGCGTAAGCAATACACTCGTCAATCTCTGCCTGAATCTCTAGATCAATATCCTGCTCTAAGTGAGGCTCATCACTAACCCTGACAATAGCATCATCCCTCAAACTAATCTCTCTAAGATCAACCTCAACATCTGCCAGATAACCAGAATCCTATAAAAGTCTCTTTAAAGGACGATGTATCAAATCAGCACAGACATGAGATAAAGCTCCGAATACAGGTGATAATGCAGGTACAGACGTCGTGGGGGACCTACGTCTCTTGTGAGATGGCCCCGCAGAAGTACTCGGTAAATCAGGAGAAGAATGATCTGACAATGAGTGTCTCGAAGAAGAATCAGATAAGCAGTCCTAAAAAAAAAAAAAAGGGCAAAAAAAAAATGAAAAAAAAAAAAAAAAAAAAAAAGAAAAAAAAAAAAAAGTATTAAGACAATAAAAAAAAATGAGAAAATCTGATGATGCCTCTGATGACAAATCTGAAGAAGAATGATCGGCAGAATGTCTCACAGCAAGACGATGAGTGGGTAACGGTCCAACCCTCTTCCTCGCAGTCATCATGTGTACCGGCCTATTAAGATGGTAGCGGTACAGTCGACCAAGAGGAATAGGCTGTCTAGGTGATAGAATCATAACCCGACGACGAGATATGATAGGTGATCTCTGGGTAGAAGTGGTAATCTCAGTGAAAGGCGTACCATGGGTAGGTGATGGTGGTGTATCTGGTGTATCACTGTCTGTGGTGTCATCATTCGATAATAAAAATGGTGAGACAGCTGGTAATGGTGGTATATGGTCTGATGATGGATCCTCATATGGATCAGGCTCTAAATCAGATGCAGGTGAGTAATCAGGAGAAGCTGGTGTATAGTCTGGGGATGGTGGTATAGTAGGTGCTATGATAGGTGTCTCTGTGGGTATCATTGGTGTGTCAGTCTGAGTAGCGGGTAGAGTAATCATTGGTGTGGTGTCAGGAATAGTAGTAGGGATAGTACCGAACAAGATCACTCATCCAGCAGGTGTCCCCACGCTATCCTCTGATTAATCCGAAGAAATCGAGATAACTGAAATAGCCATAACCTGCACAAGCAAGGTTCATATAAATCATCTTTATATCAACCATGCATGATGCAAAAATATGAATGGGTGAATGGGTAACTGGATGAATGCAAAATGAATGAATGAATGAGTCATCGAGCACGTCATGATAGGATGAAATAAGAAATACTTAGAAATTTTAGATATACTTAGTATTTAATACGTATATATTATTTACGTAGTACTTAGTTATGTATACGTACTATGTAAGGATCAGTAAGCACAAAATCATGTAGGATCGCATATTGGTTAAGTCCAGACCTAGTTTAATACTACCTGGTTCTCTATAACCTTGGCTCTTGATACCAATCTTCACACACCCAACGGGGCCACCGTGGAAACGGAATACGTTCGAAGGTGACTTTATAGAGCATCTCAAGTACAAAGCATAAAGAACGACCTCTAAGGGTACGTTTTGAAAAATAAACACCGTTGCAAAGTTTTAAAATAATAATAATAAGTTTTACATCGATTAAATTTAAAAGATTCAAAGTTAAAATGCGGAAGCTTAAATAAGTTCAACAACGGTATTTAAAGACATAGATAAATCTCTGGTAAACCGGTACAGGCAAATAGACTTCACATAAGTCAAGCAACAGCATCCATGCTAAGCACCTGAGAAAAACATGCTTAAAAAACGTCAACATAAAGTTGTAGAGGTGAAATTCATAGTTTAAGGTTCAAACGTTGTTATAGTGGACCACAAGATATCAAAACGTATGCAACAGTTATAACAGATACAACTTCACATAAAAAGTATTTACGTTGCACTAAGCTCATGACACTGAAGCTAATTACGCAAGATAGCATGTACATTGCTATAAGTATTTGTTTTGGCCCTATGCCAGGTGTCCACCAAAGCAACACTATCCATACGACATGACATATATCCTTTAATCGGGTGCCCCGTGGGTAGTGAGCGTTACTCACCCGGATAGGGATAATTAGTCCCAATAGATCTATTTATTCATTCGCGCTCCCTCGACCGGTCCTCCAGTCAAGAGATTGACAGTTCATGATAGTTTGGGCAGTAGTGGTCTAAAAGCTACTTAGGCAACACGTAAACAGGGAAAATCTCACGTAAAGTACTTGTGTCCAGTTTTAAAAACAAGCAATGTTTCTCACCCAAGTTATAAAACATTTTATCAAAACGTAGTAAAAGAGTGGGCTAAGAACTACCTTATACGTGGTATGGATCACAAGGAAATCATCAAGTGAAAATGAATCTCACGGTTCTAGCGACAACCTATCATATAGTCGTCGTTTAAGAATGATGTACAACGAATAACGCTTAACGCAAGAACTGATCATCCGAGCACGAGTAGACACGGCGTATCCCTTTTTAAAACGTACTTTCGAAAGTTATAAGTTTTGACAAGTCTCGACGTTTTGAAACATCTTCGAAAATATTTCGTCTTTTAGTGTATTTCGTCTTTTAGTGTATTTCATCTTTTAGTGTATTTCGTCTTTTAGTGTATTTCGTCTTTTAGTGCATTTCATCTTTTAGTGTATTTCGTCTTTTAGTGTATTTCGTCTTTTAGTGTATTTCGTCTTTTAGTGTATTTCGTCTTTTAGTGTATTTCGTCTTTTAGTGTATTCACCTTAGGCCCGACAGATAAATAAACAATCAACGTTGACTCAATAACTAAAAATGTTGACCTAAACTCGACACTTACGTTTTTCTACATTTTATCATAAGTTTGATAATAAAAGTATATTTTCGACGCTTTTATAAAGTTTACGAAATTTCGGCATGACCTTTCTAAAAATATCGACTTTCCATTTTTATCAACCTCGACACGTGAAAACATCCGTTTTACAAAAGTACATCTTTTATTGACTCGAAAGAATATCCGATCTATTTTCGACAACACCTCAAATATCGCAACAAATCCGTTCTAAACCTAAACCTCTTCGACATTCAATTTACGCTTCCAACAAATCCAACATCTAACTTAATCTCTTCGCCAACAATATTTAAACTTAATATACGATAAATCTTAAATAAACGATATAGCCGTAGTGATAACAATATATATATCAAAATAGTCACAACGAACTTTTAAACGCAAAAGTACAACTACTTTTTATGTTCTTCCATTTATAAACAAAAATATTAAGCTTTGAGAGTTGTAGTTTTATAAAAAAATAGATAATGATTTTTATAACGATTTGCTTTGTACAGCTTGTTCAGAATGATCATACGAATGCAAAAGTACAACTTATTTATGAAAAAGTAAAGATGACTTACAAAGAAACACGACAAAAGGTGGATAGAAACTAAGAACAACCCAAACATTATTTTATTAAATACCTGGATGCAATAACAATCAACTCGAACAATATAGCTTCAAATGGTTGCTCAAGAATTAAAAATGAATAGAGTTGTGTGCGTGTGTTTGATGGTTCGGACAAAGAGAGAAGAAAAGAAAGAGAAGTAAAGTTTATGTGTGTGTATGGAATGAACATGAATGAGATGCAAATGAATGAGGTGATATATATAGGCTAGTTCCAAAATTCACAACATATACATGTGTGTGTGTGCTTGTAACCGATCGGACAAGGGGGGGGACAACACAAAGGGGACCAATTTAATCTCCCAATGGAATCCTTGTGTGTACATGTCCTTACCATATTTCATGCTAACTTGTCTAGGATTTCAAAATATGAAAAATGGTATCCCATGGTGATGGTGTTGGTGATACTCGGTTATGACAAGCCAGGGGGGCCAAAAATGATTTCCCACATTCTAAGATCACTAGTGCTAGTTGATGAATTAATTTCCAAGCATGCATGCACAACAAAGTATAGATTAAAAACGCGTAGCACATAAATAACGAAACGAGTAACGATAACAAGGAAAATTATGAAATTTTAAATATTGCTTTAAAACATAAAAACATGGCTATTGCAAAAATACTACAACGATTGGTGTCTCGATTCGCTCCCGGTGACGATTCTCAGATAATAACGAAACAACTTCCCGGTTAAACAGTAAAGCTAAACGAAAGTTTTAAAAATTCAAATTTCTACACAAAAACGACTACTTTATTGAATGGAAATTCTTGGGTTGTCACAACATGAATGTCATCAATATTGTAAGTGTTACATCACCAGTAGATAGCAATTAGCGATTAATTTACTTTCCTACTCTCTTAGAATGCCTATAAGTAGCAATGTACTTAGGTATTGCGTAGAGTATATGAAGTTCTACTTATGTAAATGAGGGACTAGCCATCATGTATTCATTAACTTGAATATTTAGCATGCATTTCCTCCTTAATCTGTCTGCCTAGCCACAAGGGTGTTTAGCACTATAAAGAATGAATCGAGTCTAAGAAAATTTACCTAAAAGACCTGCTAGTAATTATCTTTACTCGTTGTGGTTTAAACTCATACATCGTTACAAGTGCAAGATGTCATTATTTGGTAGCTATAGACACGATGTTCTCTAGTTACGCAAATATTATATCTTTCAAAGATTTAAATCGAAAAAGGGTAACGAAAATTTGAAAATGAGTTTAAATATAATTGATAAAAATTCAATTATAACCCTATCTTATTCTTGTCAACCAATAAGAAGAGATAGGAGTAAGTCTCACTCTTTCTTACCAGGAAAAGAGACTATGTTTGTCTTTTAAGAAAAACAAACTCACGTTTACGAATTATGTTGCAATAACACAATTAACCAGAACATAGAAAGTTCAATTTAGTATTTTGATAATTAAATTCTTAAAGAATTAACTACCTAATTAATTACTAATAAGACTAAGATCCAACATGACCTCCCACTTATTACAGAAGGTCTGACCAACGTATAAACAAGTAGGGCAAGAGGTAAGCAACGAGCGTTAATTGCATTGTTAATGAAACTCTTAGATTTATGAGATACATGACTTTAGTAACTTATATAGTAAGGTCATGTACATGTTTTTGTCTAATCTTATGCCTCGGGTCCAAGGTCTAACTAGGTAACTCGATTTAAGTCGACCAAAAAAGAACGTACGAAAATTGACAAAGGTCTGACCAATGGAAAAAATTCACCATGGGTTGGAAAGGCCCTAAGGTCTGACTAGAGAAGACAATCCAAATGCACGTGTTCTTCATTTGGTTGGCATAGACTTAAAACTTCAAATAAGGGTATACATATAAATGTGACAAAATTGTGTACAAGAAGCATGCAAAACAACTTGTAGCACAAAGTTAAGAAAACATTTTGTTAACCTTTTTGGTATAGACATCATTTTGTCAAATGTTCTTGGTAGCTCCAACGCGAAGCTTATTAAAAACCTAACTTCTTTAGGGAAGCCGTAGCAAAACCCGCCTTAAACTTCTCTTGTAGTTCGTTCACAATGGGTGAGCCATATTTGCAATTGACTAATGATGCTATTGTATGTTAAGAAACCCTTTGTTAACATTAGTTTTTATAGTTGCCAATATGGTGGGGATTACAAATTGATCAAACCCTATATTGTACTCCTACATGTATCCAAAGACACAGGTAATTCTAATAATTCTCTCATATGCCAAAACATGTATTGGGGCCGGATAAGATTATAGATCAATTCAACCCTATACTGCGCACATAAAAAACTAAAATTACACAAGAAATTAAATTTCATAGTTTAATGTCCATATTAAATTTGTCTAAAAACCCGGTTTCGCAAATAACACATAACTGGTCACAAGGAGTATGCATACGTATATAATATTAGACATGTTCAATCCAAATTTCTATATAAGTATAAGTCTGTTTTTAAGAGTTTCATAAAGTCTATTTGCAAATATTGAGCATCACATGCCATATCACATATAAGCAATCAAAGCAGACAGAAAATTGGAGCATGATTAAAGACAAACTCTTATAATGAAAGCATTAAATCATATAATGCCTCGAGTTTTCAAAAGACAATTGGAGAACCAAAAAACTCTCACTAGGTTTTCTGCTAAAGTACCTAGATCGCCACATCCATCAAATAGCATGATTGCGTGAGTCTTAAGGCCGAGATAAAACAAGAATAAAGTAACATAGCAGCTTAATATGGCAAGGATTGCATGTCATTGCCATAATTTTCCAATAAAAAATTAAATAAATCAAGATTTCATGCAGCCCTAGCGTGTTTAATATGTGTGTAACCCATAAAACACCAAACGAGTTGGCTCGTGATGCCACTGTTGTAATTTGATAATCAGTTAACCATTAACACTACGAGTACGCAGTGGATATCAATCAAGTTTGGTTCATATAGTTAACATACAATAAATAAACAAAAGGAAACAAGAAAACTAACCCTTGAAGTCAACAGCAAATGTTACGAAACAAAGTGATTAAATTGTCACCTCTATGCGCCCGAATGCTAGTCGAGCTTCACATATAACCCAAATAACTAGTGTATTGCTAACCAACATGAATTAAATACAAAACCCCTCACAAAGCTTCTGTACCAAAATCAGATTGTATTCCAAGGTTGTGTACCAAAAACCACCAACACAAACCCTAGATCATTTCTAGCTCTTATCAACGATCAAGAACTTGTAAACCAATGTTATAAAGCTGCTGTAGATGTCGTGGATCAAATCGCAATCAGAAACACTCCTTAAAGGTTTACCGAAAATTAGGAGTAGCTATTTGGGATGAACCGAAAAACCTTAAACCCTAATGAAGGTTTGCGAATTTGGCTGAGATGAGAAAATGGAGACCCAAAACTATTTTGGGAGAATATTTTTGTTGTGTATGTCGTCTCTAATAACCTAGGATGAATGGGTATATATACAACCCAAACCCAAATCATGATTGAATAAGGAAACTATAAGTCCATCCTTATCATAACACTGTACTCTTTTCCCTATCTCAAAAACGAACCTAGACATCCCTCATGAACCTTATGGTCGGCTAACTTTGTTAGGCACCCATAGGATTCGTGTCTAGTTGGTTTTAGTCATTTGGTTTACAATTTAGAAACGCACGTGAAGTATAAACGCACTCTAAGTGTTTAACGTGTGTGCCCCCAATAGGCTCACACATTTCTAGTCGTATAGGTGAGTATCCAACTACCATAATCTAACAGCTCCCACTTGGGAGTTGGAGTAGCAGACTGCCCATATACTAACGACGGAAACGTCTAGCAACACTCATATTCGTTTTTAAAACTAGAAATGTCTGAGATCAAGTTTCAAAAACATTCTCAGTAGCATGGTTATGTATTTCTTGCTATAATCATCCCTTTGTTACAGATACCGTTAAACCATGGATATGGATCCTAACTCATTCCATATAGTTTAACCATTTAGATTCTCGTTATAGAACTTAATACAGATATACCAAATGTTATCAAGAATCATCTTGAATTACCCTTTCGGCACGGCCATTCAATTATCTGATTAATTCTGGAGAGGCACCAATGGTATCATACTGCACATCAAGTGGGGGAACAAATTCTTTGTTGAATACAAGTGTTGTGAATGCTGCTTCACATCACTTCCAATAATAGCCTTTATAGCTACCATTTTCAGGTTAGCGTTTGACTTAGAAGTAAAAAGTGATATCCACACATACGAGAACTTGTTTGTATTCTCAAGTCTAAGGATGACTTAACTAACCATATTTGAAATTTTACTTATGACTACAGATCCATAAAGCAATTTCTGAAGGTTGGGGTGTCTAATATGCATCCCTTGTGAATAACATATGAGTTTGGCGGGAACCATCTACATATTCAAAGAATATAACCAACACTTACATTTGCCTTATGTAACAATATTCCCATACTGTTAACCGACAATGGACATATTTAGAATGATAAATCATTCAAGGATTAAACATGCAAATACAGGATAACAATTATTATATGTATGAATAATAAATTCCACGTATCTTCATTCATCAGAAAGTAAAAATTGCCTTACATCCCAATTATCCATATACTAAAAACAAATATGCATGAAACTAATTAGCAAGTTAAAGTCCAATGTATCCAACATTCTCAACTATTTCTTTCTAAGACAGCTAAATAGTGATTCGAGTAAACTTTCTGAATACTTATTTCAAATTCACAAATTTATGAAGAATTTGAACGCTATTATGAGTGTCGTATGTATATATGCATACTATTGCAAGAATCATAGTATGGAAATGTGACAGTACCTTTTACGAGGTATTTGTAGTCACCTACATACTTATCTCAGACAGTCATCTTTACAGTTTCTTAAAATGTAAAGTATTCTTATTCTTTAATGTGTATTGCAACTATGCTCTAAGATGAGTATATCTAGTTAGCAATTTATCATAAATGATGAAATTCTACTATAACTAGAATTGATTATTCTCTAGCATCATGTGTACACAAACAACACTATGCCTTATATATTTTGTAAACATTTATTTTAACAATCATCTAAATCACTCTCAATTAGATACTGTTGTTATCGGTCATCTAAACACTCTCAATTAGATACTGTTGTTGTTAGCTTATCTTGCTTTTATGTAAAAGTAACAACCAGTCTCATACACAATATAAGATATACATGATGAATCCTTCATTAAAAATACAAGGTTTCTATCTATGTATTAAATTATCTCAAGTGAAATATATCATTTAAGACTTGCTTCAATGATGTATTGCATTGTGTTGGACTTAATTTTCGCATGTGTTTTGTTAGGATCTGGTACTAGATAGATCTTCTAGCCTTCGTAATTGTATAGTACTTATGTAATCACAAGTATATACGTGAGAGACTCTAACAATTGTTTAGGCGGAAACTAAACAATGTATTGTAAAGAAGAACAACTATATGAACAATGATCCTCTATGAATCTCTCTATTAATAATAAATTGTTTTTGTAATATGTAATCAGTAATGCGTCCAAAACCCTATTGCTAAAGGTTTCTTTTATAGAGAGGAAACCCTAAATTGCTAAACAAGATAAGTACTAAAAACGCGTAAGAGATAAACATCAATCTCTTCCTAAAAACGCGTAGGAGATATACATCAATCACTTCCTAATATATCTCATTCCTATCTAGAATATAACTATAATTTCTGCATACAATAATCACGTCTATAAATAAGATCAGCAGATTCTATATCTGTCAGCAGAAATGAGAACATGACCAGCAGAAACATAATCAGCAGAAACCACTTAATGCCGTCAGCAGAATCGAACAACTCTAACAGCAGAAATGACACTTAGTCGTTTTCAGTAATTCCCAACAATCCTCCCCTAAACTTGGTGTTGACTCTGTTAATTCCAAGTTTCTAGATAGATCTTCGCGAAGCAAGAGGATTGAGTAGCAGCAGAAACAAAGGAAGCAGCAAGTATAGATGAAAACAGCAAGAACAAACAAACCAGTAGCATCATAAATACCAGCAGATACAATGTACTCAGCAGCAACAATACAAGCAGCAGAAACCATAGAAGCAACATCCAAATCAGCAGCATCAATTGAAACAGCATGAACTCGTTGAACAGCAGAATCAAATGAGGTAGCAACATCAAAGAACAGCAACATCCAGTCTTTGCAGCAACATAAGTAGATTTGAGAAGCCTTTACCAAGTAGCTACTCACTCTTGGGCTAGTTGATACTTTGGTGAAACAAACACCCTGGTGTAACAAAAACCAGTCCAATTTCTCAGAACATGAATCAAAGGTGAATTGGAATACCCTAACAATTTTTGGCAAACCGTCACAGCCATACAACGGATTTGACACGTCTTTACCTGTAGCCGTTTGCTCAGGACTAGCCAACTCTTCATACACAGAGTAATATGGTGAGTCGATAACCATACAATTTTTAGTAAATTGTCAACTATCAACGGATTTGAGAAAGTCTTTACCAAGAGCCGTACCCTCTTGGACTAGCCACTCTTTGTTACAAGAACATGGTGAGTGAAGGCCATAGGATTTTTAGCAAACCCTTACAGCTATCAACGGATTTGAGAAACACACCAAAGCCGTTTGCAAAGGTGAGCCAGACTCTTTCTTGGCTGTTAGCCATGGTGAGCTAAAAACCATTTGTCGTGAAGTGCAAGCACTAACACCAAAGTGATACAACACTATATCTAAAAGTACATATGTTTGTTAGGTTTTTTTTTTAAACAAAACAACTAAACTATTGAAGTAACTACAAACACTAACTCAGAAAATACTTACAAAGGAACAGATGCAAGACACTCATAAGATTGCCGTAAGCCAGTCTGGACCGTCTGAATAACACTCCCAGAAACAACAACATCCCGACAGTATGAGGGTGGAACTGTGAGCCTGTGGCGTAGCATCCGTTCAAGCAGTGTTGCCCGGATAGGATAGAACTTGTCCACAAACATATACACAGTTTTCCCATTCGTTAAATCCAGGACATGAACAGAGCTCTTGGGGTACAACTTCCAGCTACTCACAATCCATTCATCTTGTGTACGCCAAAAGTCTTCCACGTCAACAGAATGAAGTGACTGACACAACATATTCACATCCCTCCAGAGGTCTAAACCAACGTCTACTTCTGGGTTTAGCCGAAAGTACCTATTCATCCGTCGACGCAAAAGAAGGAGATCCTCACGATAAACATGAGGTAGCAACTCTTTCAAGTAGGTAAAGTACTTTCGCCTCCTGTTCTGCTGATAATAAACATGGATATAATTGTTACCTGGCGGGCAACTCACCATCTCCCAATCTTTAAATTCACCATATGGAAGAGGAGGAATATAATTCTCTATGTCATCATCACTCTCGCTCTCAGAGCTAAAAAAGTCTTTAACAGGTTTATCCCATAGAACGCCATCACCTCTCACCCCAATATGTTTACGACGAGACCGAGGAGGAGAAGAGACAGATGCAAAAATGGTTTCAACCTTAACCTGAGGATCAACAATCTCATCATCAGGTAGGTTGTCCACTACCACAACAACCCATGACAGAAACAGAATGAACCTCGAAAGATAATCTCAGAAGCACTTCGTCTCCAGTCAGGTTCGTACCAACTCTAGAACATACCAATCTGGGTCGTCGCTCATCACTGTCAAGGAAAAACTCATTAATACCCCCAGCAGCAGAATCTGCAAATGGTGAAACGCCAATGGTATGGTGTGAACCAGCAGGATCCAAAGCTGCTATAGTGATGATAGTAGAATCAGTAACAGTAGCACCAAGTGTACCACCAGCAGTATCGAAAATAGCAGAACCAGCCATAGGAGTAGCTGAACCAGCAGGTTTAGAACTACCACCACCAGCAAAATCAGAATCATCAGCAGGGACAGTTGTAGCAAAGGAACCCTAGCTAACTGTAAAGACACGTTCAAAAAACCCTTTGTCGTTTAAGAAGGAGCTCATTAATGCAGCTTGGGTCGAAAAAGGTTGTACTGAGCACTCAACAAGCGATCCTTTTCAAGACGTCTGCAGATGTACTCGTACTCTTCAATCAGCTGTTGTTTAGGCATAGCCTTGACAGCGGTCATTGTGATGGTACCATTATGAGCTGCACACCATTGGTTTTTAACCAAGTTGCGCATCATCTGTGTGACCTCAGATTGCTTCATCGGCTTACCCTTGAGTGCTCTATAACGTAAATCTGCCAAGGCTCGCTTCTTCTTTTCCTTAATAGCAATGTCATAGCGCTCAATAAAGTTTTTTCCTCGAATACATCAGCTCCCAACAACGCGCGTGCCAATGCAGTATTTGAACAACTTGCATCATCAAATTCAACCAGTCTATTTCTGTCATACGCATCATGAGATCGTCTAATTCCTTTGCGCGCGCTACAGAAACATTTGCAAGTCTTCCTGAGCCAAATCCTCAGCCCTTGTAATACTGGTTGAACCACGCTACATACCCTGTCTTCTTCGAACCGTTACACATGCTTGGTGCATCCAATGCAAGAAACTCAGCAGGAATATCCAAATCAGGCATAGGAGCCTTTCCCTTATCAGCAGCAACAGAAGGACCAGCAGATTCAGAGACTACTGTTTGAGGAAGACCACCAGCAGAAAGATTAGCTTGAAACTGCTCAAAGGCTGGAGTAGAAAACTCTGTCCTGGCACGGCGAAAAGCAGACATCTTACGCCTTAGAGGAACCTCCTCCTCTTCGCGTTCCTCCACATCCTCAGAAGGAACAACAGGTTGATCATGACCAAGAGCTGCAGATGCCATACGGGATAATCCATCAAGGTCAACATCATCCTGAATGTCCACATCCCCTTCCGCTGCAAGGTGCATCCCCATCACCGTGTTGTCCGTCCAACGTTTTCCCATTTCTCCAATTTCTTAACTCGAGAGACAAGTGTCAAAATAGCACCCCCCATTATTTTCTTTGACATTCCCAGCTCAGTTTCCAAGGAGTCAATACGTCCCATACACCTGTCAAGCTTTGCAGATAAACTCGTTAGTAGGACAGGGTCCTCTGCCCTACCAGCAGCATCGGCTGTTGGTGTAGGAGCATCATCGGGCCCAACAGGTGACTCCATATGGAATCCACCATGAGTGGTGTCATCTTCCATGGAAATGATATTATCAATGTCCTCAGGCTCAAGATAGTTGCCAGGCCTTAGGTTGGGGACCAAAGATAATGGGTTCCACAAAATCAAGGTCAACATAACCATGGGGTCTGGGCTGTGGGCCAAAAATAATTGGTTCAAGGACATCAGGGTCCACATACCCAGCTGGTCTAGGTTCAGGGCCAAACACTAATGGCTCCGCAAAGCTAAAGGTCTGAGCTGGCGGGGTCGGTGAAGGAGAAGGTGGTCTTTCAGATGCAGGCTGCCTCTCCGGTGTTGGTTCCCTAACAGGGGAAACCGGAGGAGAATAAGGTACAAGGTGCGCCTCAGCTGCACTACCAGCAGCTTCATTAGCAGCAGCATCATCCTCATTAGCAGCATCATTGCCAGCAGCAGCAATGGCAAGCATGGGTGGTGTCAAAGGTATTGCCTAACCCTCCCATTTAAATTTCATATTGGCAAACAGTTTTTGAGTAAAACCAAATGTTGGTTTAGGGGTTCAGTCAGCAGTCTCTATGGCCACAATCATTTGTAAAAACCTTGGGTACATTAAAAATTTATTCTTTTTAGCCTTAACATTCCCAATCATCCCCTCTAAAATAAATCGAGAAAAATTATATACCCTACCAGTCGACAAACAAATAAGGGCTGTGGCAATGGAACTCGGAAATTGATTCCAACTTCCAGCCTTAGGACTCAAACAGTGCATAATGGTGTGCACCAGAAATCGCCATTGAGGAGATAAATGGTGCTTAAGAAAAGTAAGAGTCCCATCCGTCGGATACCCAATAACCCCCATACCCTCAAGAATATCATTAATGGGCATGTCAAAAATGCCATTGGCATCGTCAAATTGTAACTGAGTCCTAATGAGAGACTCAGTCACGACGACCTCACGGCCGTCAATTGTGGCGACGAGGTCATGAGACCCAGCAGCATTTGGGCGAACAACAGCTGTTGCCCAAAATTGTTTGACCAAAGAGTCAAACACTACCGGAGGGGCATGAGTCAAAGCGTACCTTAACGGAGAATGGTCCAAATAACTGAGGATATCGGTGAAGTCCTCGCAGCCTCTTTCCCGTCCCAAATATGCAATCTTGTTGTGATCATCTTTGTATGAGAGTGCCGCCATTGGTGATGATTGAAGTTAGGTTGAAGATTTAGAGTATACAAAGGTAAATGAGTTTGGTGTATGTGTGGGAAAGACGAAAAAGTGATTTGTGATTTATTAGGTTAATTTTGTCCAATTTATGATTGGTAAAATTTTAACCTTGGAAGTTGAACTAATCAAGTGAAAAGCAACTTGGACGCCACCTGTTCAGGCAAGTGGGAACCGCCAATAACCATTTAAAAGAAAGATTTACAAACTAAAACTAGTCAACTTCCATTTTTAAGACCAGCAGGTATAAAGTCAACCATCAGTAACCACTCTTAAGACCAGCAGAAATAAAGTCAACCATCAGAATTAATAGATGAGCAGCACAAACTATTCATTCAGCAGATATATTGTTACACCAGCAGGATTGGAGACTACCAGCAGAAACTAAGTGACTAGTGGCAGATACCAACCAACCAGCAATATCAAACTGAGCACAGCAGAAACGAAGTTGAGACAGCAGAAACAAGTTACTACCAGCAAAAATTAATCACTCAGCAGAAACATGATACTACCAGCACAAAACAGTTTAGCAGCATAAATAGATGTATTGACAGCATAAACAACTCCAGCAGCATGAATGTATTCAGCCAGCAGAAAGAGGTAACCAACAGCAGAAACCATGAAAACAGCAGGAACACACATCCTATCAGCAGAAATGAATCTACCAGCAGAGGTATGCCAGTAGACGCATAGTACTACCAGCGGAGACCAGCCAATAGAATCATAGTACTACCAGCAGAGACCAGCCTGTCAGCAGAAAGGATATCTATCAGTAGAATCAGAGTACTACCAGCAGAAACCAGCCTGTCAGGAGAAAGAATGTACAACTAGCAGCAGTATTGACTTCCTGCAATCACAAGAAAATAACATCCCACAAAACACCATATCTACCTGCGAGAAAGTTAGAAAATACACGTATACAACAACACCCTCCCTTAGGCTTATACCTCCCCTTAATTCACGAAGAGGGATTACCATCCCAATATGGACCACCAATACTCAAAATCTTGGTCCCATTAAATGCCTTGGTCCAATAAATCTGCCCACATTAATAATCTGTATAAATCTCAGCACATGTATCAAGTTCTTCTCATTGCATCTCTTTAAAGTGAGTGCCAACACTCAATAAGCTTGGGTCCTCTGATAAGACTGGGTTCTCACAATGCATATGGTGCTCTGGTTGTCTATGAAGATATTTGGTATTCATGAAGTTGAATCATATCCAGTAACTGGTTCCTGAATCCAGAGTACCTGTGCACAACACTAGCAGCAGCAACATACTGGCTCTGTGAAGAAGTAGCCACCAATAATCTGCTTCTTGCACTGCCATGGAAATTGAACCTTCTGCCCCATAAAATTGACAATCCACCTGTAGTGGATTTTCCTATCACCATGAGAACCAGCATAAGCACTGTCACTGTAGGCTTCTACTGAAAGGAGAATCTTTAGGGTACACACAAGCCAATTTTTGGTTGCCCTTTTTAGATACTTGAAAATCTTCTTTGACGCATCAGATGAGAAGTCAGTGGATACTTGATGTCTAAACAAGCACTACTTGCTAACATTATGTCAGGTACTTGAAGCTGTGAGATACATAAGTGAACCAATCATGGAGCTGTACAAATGAAATAACCGGAGATCAGTTTCATCTTTCAATTGGGTCTTAGCACTTCATAAGGTATTGTTGAAGTTCTTACAGATTCCATGTCAAACATTGGTAAGCATTCTTTACAAACTTGTCCTGGATGATAAAAATACCATCAGGCAACTGTTTCACCTGTAGACCTAAGAAGAAGTTCATCTCTCCCATAGCACTCATTTCAAATTCACCTTTCATCAACACCTCAAATTCTTCACACCAGGCTTATTGGTTACCCAAAAATGATTCAGTCCATATAAACCTGTACCTTAAGTATATCCCTGGGAATCTTTCTTGATGAACAGTGTCTTGTCAATAGTACCTCTTCTATAATTGTGTTGTAACAGAAAAGCAGACAATCTTGCATACCAGGCTCTAGGTGCTTGATGAAGTCCATACAAAGCTTTAACCACTCTGTACACATGCTTTGGGAAGTAAGGATCTTCAAAGCCTTTAGGCTGAGTGACATACACTTCTTCTTCAATTTCTCCATAGAGAAAGGCACTCTTAACATCCATCTGATATACCAGAAAGCCCATATAAGAAGCAAAAGCCAAAACAGTCTGATTGCCTCTATTCTGGCCACTGGTGCAAATACCTCATCATAATCAATGCCCTCCTCTTGTCTGTGTCCCTGTGCAACCAACCTTGCTTTATTCCTTACAACTATTCCTCTGGCATCCCTCTTGTTCTTCAAAATCCATTTTGTCCCTATTGCATTTTTGCCATCAGGTAAAGGGACAAGTGTCCATACTTTCTGGTTGATGAACTGTTGCATCTCTTCTTGCATAGCAGCAACCCAATCAGGATCCTCAAGTGCTTTAGCTATACTAGTTGGTTCTAACTGAGAAAGGAAGCAAGCAAACAGACAATGAAGTTGGTCTGTATGATTGGTCCTTTGTTGATCTTGAATATATCCAATGAAAGCACTTTCACCAAACTTGGATTTTTGAGCTCTGCTTCTTGTCAGAACTGGAGAAGCAAAAAAAAAAAAAAGATCACCAAGAAATCGTGACTGAGGATGAAATGTGTTTCACCCTTTTTGTAGGAACTGGATTCACTTCCCACAGCAGGTGCAAAATTTGCAAGAGTAGCAGCTAAATCATCATCATAAGAAAGATGTGAAGATCCAGATGAGAAGATTATCCTTGCACACATCAGAAGGGACTGGAAATCGTGTAGTGTTTTCACTTGAGCCCAATGATTGACCAGGAGGAAGTGTAGACCATCAGCATGTACAGGAATGAAGTCAGCAGAAACAGATGTACTGACAGCAGAATTGCCCTGACCAGCAGGTTCATAACTACCAGCAGGTCGAAAATTACCAGCAGGATTACCACCAGCAGGATCACTACCAGCAGAAGTACTACCAGCAGATACACCACCAGCAGAATCAATGCCAGCAGGATCCCTATCAGCAGAAACACCGTGATTTCGAATTTCAGCTTCAGCTTGACTTATTATTTCTGCTGTTTCTTGAGAGAACAAATAACCATATCGTGCAGCTGCGTCCTTAGCTTCATATTCTTGTCTTTGAAGCTTAGCAAGCTCTTCTGCATAATCTGCATTGCGTTCCATAACACTAGGACCATTGCTTGATGAAGGACCTGCAAAACTGTTAGAAGGAAATGAAGGAACCACTATCACTTGCTCATCCACTTCTGAATCTGAGTCATGATCTTGTGTACCTGCATTTATGTTAGTTTCTTGTGTACCTGCAGGTTTGTTAGTTTTAAAACGAGTATAACCTAATGAATCAGTTAAATAGTCAAGGTCAAAGTACCACTCATGACCAATTCCCTGATCATTGGGTTTATCTTCTAAAAATCTCAGATTCAAGGTTTCCTCTACCCTCTTGTTAGTTAAATTATAAACCCTATAGGCCTTGCTATTGGGAGCATAACCAACAAGATACCCGTCATCAGCTTTTCCCTCAAATTTTCCCAAATGGTCACTTGTATTAAGGATAGTTACTTGACACCCAAAAGGTTTAAGATGGCCTATCTGAGGAACCTTCCCAGATATCAATTCATAAGGTGTTTTATTATGGGGATTAGTAATAGACACCCTGTTTAAAACATAGCAAGCCGTGCTAACAGCCTCAGTCCAAAACATGGTAGGTAATTTAGAGTCAGCCAACATGGTTCTAGCAGCCTCTATAAGAGTCCTATTTTTCCTCTCAGCAACCCCATTCTGTTGTGGGGTCCGGGGATTACTATAGTCCCTCTTAATTCCCTTTTGCCCACAGAGCTCAATAAGTTTTGCATTTTTGAACTCTGTCCCATTATCACACCTTATTCCTTTAACCTTTTTATTTAGCTGGTTTTCTATTAAGGCAATAAATTCTTTAAGGACATAAAATGTTTCATCCTTAGTACCCAGATAGAAAGTCCAAGTAAACCTGCTAAAGTCATCAGTAACAACCACCCAAGGAGTAGTACTTCTGGTCAATACTCTTTAATTGGTAGGACCAAAAGGTCCATATGCCAGAAATAGCAGAGGTTCAGTAATAAGAATCCTCAAACAGCATAAATATGCTGTAGAAGCCTTATGTTGCTTTCCCTTTGTTGCAGGCAAACAGTTTTGTGTTCATAGTGTGAGACACCCTTGAGAGGTAACCCATCAACAACCTTCCTTACTAGCTTTGTGATTGTTTTGAATTCACCAATGTACCATCCTTCTGTGCCATATGGGATTCATCCAAGTAGCTTTTGGCTACTAAACAAGTAACATTTTTGTTACTGAGTTGTAGTTCTGAGATGTTTAAGGTGTATAGATCACATTTCCTAGGAATCTGAGTACCACCGTGACTTTCAATCAGGTAATTGGAAGTCTTCTGTAAGCACCAAACAGTCAGTGTCTGTGAAGAGAACTTTGTTCTTTTTATCACAAATTTGTGATACAGAGAACAAGTTAAAGTGCTGCAGCTCTTCAACATAGTAGACATTTTCAAAGTCAAGCTTTGATGTCTTTATGGTGCCTTTTCCTGATATTCTACCATCTCCACCTCCAAATTTGACAATGCCTCCCTTGACCTGCACAAAATCATCAAGCTTCTCCTTGTTTCCTGTCATACTTCTTGAGCAACCACTGTCAACTTTATCCTAGGTCAATTATCTGTATTAGGATCACCCTACAAATCATTACAACGAACACCATAGTACACTTGAGAGACCCAAGCCAGTTCTGACTTGAGCCTGCCTTGTGGATCATTAAGTGTGAAACCATGTGGATTGATGAGATCCACCATTACTCTTGGACCCCCAAAATTGTGGTCTTTTATTCCTCCAAGAGTAACCTGCTGAGGTCTTAACAGCAGTACCCCATCGTCCCTTATTCATATACATAGGGTCATATACGTTAGGCCAATACATATTATTAAAATGTACAGATGATGGTCTGAAATATGGTCTAGCAGCAGGATTAAGCCAACCAGCAGAAACTTGTCTACCAGCAGAAACAGGTGCTGGCCTTTTTGACCAACCAGCAGGATTTGGTCTACCAGCAGAATTGACTGCTGGTCTGTTTCTACTAGCAGCAGGATTAGATCCACCAGCATTATCAGATGCTGGTGAATTTCTACTACCAGCAGGAACAGATGCTGCTTTAGATTTACAAGGGACAGACTCAACACAATTATAAAAGTCACAATCTTTAATCTCTAATGCACAATTTCTACCATACAAAAAAACATTTCTTAACATGCACAGAATTGTATTTTTAACACACATTCCAATTGTTTCCATTCCACTTTTATACAAAAGATCCTAGAGATTTACATTCTTCAAACAAGAAAACTAGACTGCCAACAGTGGAATTTGGGTCCTTCAAACATCAGACGCTGGCAAAGTCTTTGATATCAACAGCATTGGGAAGTCTTTGGTCTTGGTCTTTGAGGGCTTGAATCACAAGGTGCATAGGACTCATGAGGTCTGAATACTTTAATCACAGTTTTTAATTCACAAGAGACAAAGTCATTAGATTCTGAAAGAGTTTCAGAAGTTTTATTATCAGACTTTGACCCATAACTTACCTGTGTTTTTCCTCTATGTCAGACTTGTAAGGGGTGGCATAATAAGTTTTTCCAGATGATGGAGGTGAGGAACTGCATGCATCCTCCCCATCCTAGACAAACCAAGAGAAAAGAGGTTAAAACCTCCTCAACATGTTCTGGGTACATGACACTCAGGTGATATACCAAACAAACACTTCGTACTTTTCCAAAGTACTCTTTAAATACCTAGACCCAATTTTAGTTCTTGTAGACACAAGAGCTAATTATCAACTATTTCAAGTTTGGAAGACTCCTTCCACTTATTCAAATCTAGCTAGATGGTCTACTCTCTCAAACTTAACTTCCCATTCTTTCTTTTTCTATTTGTGCCTGAATCAATGTAATTTTCTTCCAGTATAACTCAGTGTGTTAGTGGTGTTTTCTAAATAAGCAGATAAAATCCTAATCTTTTCTTCTAATGCAATCTGATTTTATGGTACCAATTCATTTGTGATTCTAATGGTTTTAAACAGCATACCTGATATGCCTGAACTTTAATGTAACAATCATTATACAATCTATCAAGATTATTATTACATAGTATTAAGAATCATTAATTTTAGATCACAACAAGCAAGGGAAATTTGTACCTTAGGAGAAATCCCCATCATAGCAAACTCAGCAGTACATCAGAACACCAGCACCATCTATTATCAGTCATGAAGTCCAAGCCATCATCCCATATACCCTTTCTCAAACCTCACTCAGTCTTGTTTTCTGCCAGCATGATCCGAACCAATTCCACCATGGAATCAACTAAGACCAAAGCATTTGGTTCGTTCTGATTTTTAACTTTGTGACCCTTAAAAGCAGAATACCCCTGGCCTTAGCATCAACTGTCTTCACATTACACACCCTAGCAAAATGTCCCCAATGAAGACATTTTTGAACCTCTAACCATCCTTCTGTCAAATCTGCAGGTTTTGCTGATTGTTATAGTTCATCTTTGCGTCCTGCCTTCCTTCTCAAATATGTTAATCCACCAAGGATGAGCATAGCCATTTGCCACTTCAAGTCCAATTCTTCCATCTCCAACTGATCAACCTGGTCAAAGTCTTCATAGATCATATCTTGATCTGGTTCATTCTCAGCAACAAAAGAATGCAAAACACATTCCATTATGCTGTCAGAACGACCAGATGTCTGAGAAACTGATGGAACAATACTCTGTTGATTAGAATAATTAAGCTTTGAGCCAGAGCTGGCAGCTCCGATGAAAGTCAAGAATGTGAGTGGGGAGCAGCAGCAGCTTTCACACCATAACTATGACCAATTCTGACATCAAGTTTAAGTGACCTTAGTTTGTTATACAGGTCATCAAAGCTCATTGATTCAAGACCACCTCTTGTTTTTAATGCCAAGGCAACTTGTGACCACGAAGAGGGAAGTATCTCTTTAGAAACTACAGGTTGATGGAGCGCGAGCCATGTCTGGCCTTGCCTGTACTTGATTCAACTGGCTCAGAATCTTCTGAAACCTGTCATAACCCTTGTGTAGACCTTCTTCTTCTGTCACAGAGAATTCTGTAAACTGCTGTTTGAGCATGGTCTTTCTCATCTTCTTTGATTCTTCATTCCCACCAAACCTAGCCTTAACTGCCATCCAAATATCCCTTGCATCATCATAATGATGAAAATCGGGCATATGATCTTCAGGTAGAGCCTGAAGCAACAAGGTTCTCACCTTATTCTCCCTTTGTACAGCAACATGCTCATCAAGAGAGACAGGAGGATGAACAATTGTATTTCCTTTCGCATCTTTTCCCAACCTCTTTGGACTGTTCCCTTGTTGAACAATCCTCCAAAGATTATGATCAGCATTCTGTATCCAGTACTCCATCTTCATAGCCCATATCTCATATTTGTCCTTCTCCAGATAAGGAAATTTTCAGAGTTTGGGCAGAGATAGAGGCCGTTTGGAACTGTTTGAAACTGTTGTGACTAGGACATTGTTAGGGTACTGCTGCCAGTTTGATTGGTCCCCAGATGGCGTAGGAGAAGTCGAGGATAGTTAGAGCGAAGTGAACAGCAGGTTGTGAGAAGATAGATTGATTTGGTTGTGAGAAAGCAGGTTGTGAGAAAGCAGGTTGAGTGAATGTAGGCATTGGTTGTGTGGGTTCAGGTATGAAAGATTCTGAGGTATCATCTTGAGTGAATGAAGGTGAAGCAGATGGATTAGGGTTAGGATAAGTGAATGTTGACTGAGTAGGTATAGAAGGCATGGGTTCTGACATAGTTAATCGGTTAGAGAAACAAAGTTTTGTTGTGGTAACGAGTGATTCTTCTTTATCAGAGGCTCTCTCCAGGCTCTGATAGTTAGGGATCGCGCGTCGCGCGAGCCGGCGCGGCCGCGCGCGCGCGCGCGCGCGCGCGCGAGCGCGCGCGCGCGCGCGCGCGAGCGAGCCGCCACCCACACCAGCGCGACGCGCGCGCGCGAGAGCGCGCGCCGCGCGCGCGCCGAGCCGCGAGCGCGCGCGAGCGCGCGCGCGGCCCGCGTGCCGCGCGCGCGCTCGCGCGCGCGCGAGAGAGAAACTAATAGATCTTCTAGCCTTTGTGGTTGTATAGTACTTATGTAATCACAAGTATATACGTGAGAGACTCTAACAATTGTTTAGGCGGAAACTAAACAATTGCAGTAATAAAAGAAAGAAACAAGTATAAAAACAGCAAATTACGATCCTACTATGGGAATCCCTCTCTATTGATAATAAATTGTTTCTGTAATTTGTAAATCGGTGCCAAACCCTAATGCTAAAGGTTTCTTTTATAGAGAAGAAACCCTAAATTGCTCAACAAGATTCCTAAAAACGCGTAAGAGATAAACATCAATCTCTTCCTAATATATCTCATTCCTATATTAATGAGATAATTCTAGAATATAACTATAATTCCTTAATTACAATAATCACGTCTATAAATAAGATCAGCAGATTCTATATCTGTCAGCAGAAATGATAAACAAGGACCAGCAGGAAACATAATCATTCAGGATTGCTACTTGAACTCACAGAAACACTTAGTGCCAATCAGCAGAAACTGAACATCTCTAATAGCTCAGAAACGACACTTGGTCTTTTTCCCTACAAGAATGGGGAAAAACAAGGGTTATGAACAATAGAAGAGAGCCAAAATTATGCAAATTCACAACGTCACTCTTGTTTATGGAATGGTACAACAACAATCCATGAAGATGTCATAATTGTGTGATTAGCTAAATAAGTTGGCTTAAGTACGATCCCCGACCTACCCACCAACAGAAATTTCCACTTACATCCGTGTATGGCCTCCCCCCCATTGACCCGTGCGCCAGCTAATCTACCCCCTGGCGACGGCCGGGCTATACCCTCCGGTTTGGCCCCACCCCCTCGCCCCACCCCGCGGCGCTTATCAGCGCCTCCATCTGCGCACAGACACGGCAGCGGGGCCGGGCATGCCGCTCCGCCCCCCGTGCGTACATATGGCTTCAGAGGGGGGTTACGGAACATACAGGGAGCGGGAAGAAAAATGGGGCGACAGACGCGGCCCGCTCGCCGCCATCTTACCGTGGGGTGGCCAAATGAGATCCTATAAACTCCTGTCCTAATCCGACTCCACTTCCCCAACCCCACCCCAACATACCTCTACCAACAGCATGCAGTCGTGGTGTGCATAAAATACGATGATTGCACCACCTACCCTCCCTTAACCTACCCCCCTTCCCAACACACCCCCAACCCCACCCCACCGCCCCCCAACCCCCACACCCGCACATTTTCCCGAAACACCTCCCTCACCCCACCACCCCTGCTTCACCACCATCGATAGGTATACCTCTACTTACTCAGCCAAAACACAACACAATACCCATAAAAATTAGACCATCCAACCCCCCCCTTGCTCACCCCCACCTACATACCCCCCCCGTACCCAATCTCCCCCCACATCCAACCCCTCCCCACCCCCCCCCCCCCCCCCCCCCCCCCCCACCCCCAATCCCCTCCCCCCCCTATCAATCACATAACCCCCCCCATCGAACAACCAGTCTTCCCACCACCCCCACACCATTGCCAATACCCCCCCCTTACATCCCTCCCACCCCCCACACCTACTACCCCCCACACCACCTCACCAACTAATTACACTACACTGTTAATCAACTCTGCACTATACACTAGCTGCAGAAGATCTCAGAGCCTTGATAGTACCCGTTCATAATCAAGACATCACAGTGTCGTAGAGATATGTATGAGGAATTTCTGTATCTAACTATCTAGTCTAAATCACTTGACTTTGTCGCATTGAACTTGCTGGATTGCAAATTGGATACTCTCCTGCAAATAGCTGAACATGATGTAGAAGCTATTCTAACCACTTACTGTTCTAGCTTTACTATACATGCAAGTTCATCAATTGCTCATGTCTGCACTCATATACCTTGATATCGGTACACGTGCTCAGTTATAGTTAGGAGTACCAGCCAGAACAAATGAAGATCATTAGTACTGCTCAGTTATTTTATTAGTGACAGAGTCGAGGCGTGAGCGAGCGTTATGACATTTAGTATCTACTTTGCTTACGATATACTGCAGTGATGAATATATGCAATTAACTGTCGCAACAGAATACGTACCATACTTATGACAGTAGATGTCATGATAATAATTACACACAGACGTTTATTTGTAGCTTTCGCGTCTACTGTCCACATACCTTGACTTGGAGGGATCTTTTAATCCCATACATGTACCAAGTCTAAGGTCACGCCTTTCACAGCTGCATAGTCATGAAGATTCGATCATCAATCTCTGCTGATGGCACTTATAGTGTTTCTGCTAGATGCAACATAGAAAAATAACATCACAAATAGAAGGCTAATTCATAGAGTTAGCTCAATATTTTGCAATACAATATAAAGTCAAGGAGTTTTGTATGACATTCATTTTCTTCACAGTATCTGTAAGTTAGCAATTCTCCTCAACGGCAATACTGATAGGCTGATGACTAAGTCGTATCCTGTTTACTACATGTCATATAGTTTCTATGACTTTAGACGTAATGCCATTGTAGATTTAGTGGTTTGAGATTTATCTCCAAGTATGAACTACAAGGCTTTACAACAGATTCATAGAGAGAGAAGTAATCGTTGTTTATTTACTTAATGTTAGAATGACTGTTTCGCGCTCTTTATATAAGATTTTTAGGGTGAGAGTTCAAAGACCACTGCGACATTCTGGTTACTGCATGTGAAGCTAGGTTTTAAGTTTAATATTCGCGTTTTTAGGATCCTTAGACATCATCATTAAAGCAGTCATAAAGCGCGTTTAAAATACGATTAACGAAATTGATGTGTGATGAATGCTAGCCACGCGTTTATTAGCATCTAAAGGCAGCAGCCGGATGAATCAAGCAGCGATCAGTAGAGTAGAGGCGCTTCAGTGGTCCCTCTTGTAGGTGGCGGCAGGTACATAAACTATATCACACACATTCGTAGCATACTGAGGGTTCTAGCGTTATGACGGGAGATCTCGTATACTTACAATATTACACAGTCTAATCTTAGCTCTAATTAAATCAAACAGATAGATTGCACACACAAATAACAGTTTTTCATTTTAAGAGACACATTATTAAGTATATGTAGGGAAACAGTTGACAAACATCAAACACATGGGTGTGCTTTGGCACTTTTATTTATGTGTCTTTCTCTGATATCGGCAAGTTTATATAACGATAATCCTTGTATCTATTGACTATCTATATCATACAATTAAACTAAAATAAAAGACACATATGAATTCCTATGTCTCTACATCGTTCAAAAATCGTTCTCAGCAATGTATACTTACCGAGAAGAGAGCGCTGACATCACGATATGAGGACTGTGTTTCACACACACACACAAGGTGGGGCGGACCAAATAAAAGATAAACGAGACAGTCTCATCAAGAGATTTAGCGGCCTGAGAAGGAAATGGATCCCCGAACAAAACTTGATTTACGAAACTCCATATCACCCACCAAAAATGTAGCACAGCACCTTCAAACACATCTTTTAAATCGTTTTTTTGGACCAATCGAAGGAGAAAGAAACCAGGTAACGCACTCTTCAAACAGAGAAAGTTGAGGATCAGATGAGGCTTGGCTAATTCCCACCATCGAAATGAGGGGTTTAGCATAAGTATGGAACGAGCCAATCGCACAGTGAGGGGGGGGGAAGGGATGAGGAGGGAGTGGGGGCGGGACGGGGAGAGGGGGAGGGATGAGGCGCGACAGAGAGAGAAATAGGGACAGAGACCGGGGGGCATAAAATTAGGATGGGGGGAAGGTGTGCGCGATGCCCGGGGACGAAAAGAGATGGTGGGTTGGCGAGAACCTAGGGTAGTGTGTGAAGTTTGTCCATAGACATCTTTCCAAGCGAGAAATGTTAACGTTGAGATGGATGTACCCCTCACCCAACGAGTGGGAAGAGATATGCTTTCGGGAGAATAAAATCAATCAATAATACGTCAGGTGCGTAGCGTGAGCTTCACCGGGGGTGAAGAGTGCCTGAAGGGTCAAGGCTCCCAATACCATCGATCACTGGGAGCTTGACAGCAAGACAGAATACATGCTTATAAGGAAAGGAGAGTGAGTGAACAGTGGCAGGGCGTGTCAAGCGTGATAGCGCGGCGAGCTCGGCGTGAAGGCGCTCTGGGGGGGGGGGGGGGGGGGGGGGCGAAGGGGGGGGAAGGAGGGGGTCGAGGAGAGGGAGGGTGGATATCGGAGGGAAGGGACCTTGGAAGGGGCTCAGAGCGCGGCGTCGGCAGTGAGCGGGTGGTGGGGGTGGTCAGGGGAGGGTCCAGAGGGGAGGGGAGATGGGTCAGAGGGAGGGGTAGGGGTGCGTGGGGGGGGTGGTGGTGGTCGTGAGGGGAAGGGGCATGGGGAGGGGTGGGATGTGTGGGGGGGGGGGGCGTGCGGCGCGTTGGGGGGGTGGTGGGAGGGCGAGATCAGAAGGATGGGGGGTGCGTGGGTCTGGCCAGGATGGAAGAGCAATTCAGTATGATGGGCTGGTACGGCCAGTAGATACCCATGGGCGGGGGGTGTTCTGGTTTACTTCTATGATGGGAGTGTAGTTCACATGGATGGAGATTGGAGTGTGCGAGTTGAGGTCAGGGGGGTGGGAAAGTGGTCAGCGGATGTGAGCCTTGAGAGAGTGTTTCGAAGTTGATGCGGTAACGGAGGAAGAGGCGAGGGGAGCGCGTAGGGGAGGATGGAGGAGTGTGGCGGGCGTATGACAGGGTACTAGGCATGGGAGGAGTGTGTTCGGGTGTCGATATCTAAGCGGGGCCTGCCACGCGGGGGTCGGCGCTGTAATGGAGTGGTGTGAGAAGACGGTTCAATGCAGGAACTTGATTTAAAGACTGGCTAGGAGGTACAAGTTGTCTGTGCGTTAAACCTGAATATGGGATTAAGGCGGGGATAAATCTGAGTCATTAGGTCCACAAGTTCGCATGCCTAGCTCTTGGTCTAACATTAGAGTCAAGATAGGAGTGATTTACGCGAAGTGTATTATCTGAGGGGGATTAGAATTATTGCGCACATCAGTGTTATAGGTGATTTCAATATAGAGTCCGTCGTTGATGGGATTCGGCATACTCCTAAAGGTACAAAGTGATCACTCACAAATTCTCTGGAGGTGTGTGTGGAGGGTAGGGCGGTGGGGTGTAGGGGGGGGGGGGGTGGGGGGGGGGGTTGTGTGGGGGTGGGGGGGGGGGTGTGGGTGGGGGGGTGATATTTGGGTAGTTCAGTAGCAATTAATCAATATGTACTCAACAGCGACACCAATACCCCTGGCGGAGCGCCCCCCGACACACTCCCCCCCCACCCATAAAAAAAAATCAATATATATACTATATCTCTCATAAATTTAGATTTTCGGGGAAGCAGGAACGTGGGTCAACACACACAATCCAACCGACAAATGAATTTTTTGTTCGGTTCGGTGTAGCAAATTCGGTTTAGTTCGGTTTTGATTTTCGATTTATTCGATTATTATTACCCAATCAATATGAAGACCCTTACATACTTTTTCAATATTTATTATTGTTTATTTATATCGGGACGGACCGAGTGGTTAAAAATACTGGCTGGGAAAGTACTACCTTTTGCGACACATACGTCGCGTGCGCATGGATGGCTGGAAGGTGATGGCTGTAGCGGAAGGGAAACGCATGAAAGTGCTTTTATCTAAAATATATCTATGCGATGTGTATATCAAATAGCTTTGACTTTTTGAATAACGTGTTTTGAATACTAGATTATCATATACTTTTCCTCTCTAAAGGCCGTGTACAATATACAGTGAACATACATATTGTTACACATGATTTGTCACAATATTGATCCCAACTCCTAAGTACATTTTCGTGGATGGTCATGAATTATTAGTTTAGACTATAATCTATAACTACAAATATAAAGTAACTAGGCTGAGTACGTCTCGCATAGCGCAGAAATTCGCAAGCTTTCGATAATTTAACGGTATGCAATTGTGGTAAGTTTTTCGTGTAAGGTTCAAAATAGAACGTGAAAATATCAAAATGTAATTGCAAATGGCTGTAACATGCGATAATTCAACTCAAGCAAAAATTCTTAACATGTATTAAAGAATATATAAAAACATTTAGTGAAACTGAAAACAAAACACTACATCAATTATGAGATAACTAACAACGCACGTTAGTCGTAACGTAAAACTTCTTGGTACACGATATTTAAGGTGTAGACTCCTCATTGATCGAACTCTTTGACTGGATTCACTAATACCTTTGCTAAATAATTATAACCCGCAACAATCTTGATTTGCAAAAAATGAAAGTTTCTATTGAAATATCGATCAACAACAAATCTTTTTAAATGTAAGTTTTTATTTTTGTTGACTCTAATAAAATAATACAAACATATTAAGAATTATACAAATGAAATACAATTATAATGGTTTCTAAAAAAGATAAAATATTAATACAATGAAATATTATTGTTTTAAGAAACCGCTTATGAGAACTCCAAGCAATATTGTTAGTATGTATGCCATCTTAAAAAAAAGATAAAACAAATTTAATGTATTAATAATGCTTGTTTATCTTTTTTTTTGCAATACGGTGATGTGTTTACCTCGATTTTTCATATATGTGGTTTGAGTTTCATTAATAGCCGAGTATCCATGCTTAGCGGCAGCGGTGCATGGTTTTCAACAAAATCCTATCACGAATATATTTGCAATCGACCAAAAGAGCTTTAGCTCAGTTGATACTCACCTTCGAAAAATCCATGTGCCCATTTGAGAGATTTTGTGGATAAAAGGTCAAGGATTCGATTCTTGAATCCTACCTGCTCCAGTTGGCGCATCACCGGGCCGGGATAGTTGTCAGAACTATTCCTTATGGGGTGGAGTGTTCACGCCAATTCACACATTTTGTGGATATTTACAGTTGCGAGTTTTCTTATTGGTGTATGATTTCATGATAAAAGTTATGAGTATGTGTGCGCGAGCGTCCTTTTAAATCTATTTTAGCTATGAGAGTTCAAACATGAAAAGTTAACTAATTTGTTTTGTGTGTGCCTATGTTGTTGTTAATGCGAGTCAAGTTTACACTTGTTTTTTCAAAAAAATTATATAAGTAGTAGGATACTCACATTTAGAAATTGCGTAGCAATCGCAACTATTAGATATGCGTGTTCGTCTAAAATTATCTTCTTTTTTTTTAAACAAATCTTTATATTATATTTGAGTTACATATAGGGATGGCAATGGGTCGGGGAATTTCGGGGATCGTATTTACATATGGTTACGTAGTATCGAAAGCATACTCGTCTATTTAAAAGTTTAATATTTGAATCTATATTCTTAGGCATGTATTTTTCATGATTATTATTACTTTCAAAAAATTTCACGATAGCCAATGTTCGCAAGACGTCTCGGATACGTGCCAACTGACACTACTTTTTATTGCATTACACTTTTGCTCTTTTTAATATCACTTGTCTAGTCTTTCATACACTAATTCATTGTACTTTAGCGATTGATTGGTCACAACTCAATAGTACACAAAACACGGTCTCCAAAGTTCAAGAGTTTCAAAAAAGTTAAAATCTTTAAATTTTCTACCTTAAAAAAACATCATCGGCCAATATTATATTTACTTAAGTTTTTAACATTGTCAAATGAGTAAATTGCAAAAATCGTCCTTAAGTTTTGACCAAATTGCATGTTTCGTCCTAAATAATTTGAAAGTGCATAGATAGTCCTTAAGATTTTGTCAAATTGCATGTTTCGTCCCTAAGCCTTTTTCCAAATTGCATGTTTCATCCCTAAGGTTTTGCCAAATTGCATACTCCAGAGACGATTTTTTGTAAAATAGTTTGATTTTGAGACTATATATGCACTTTCAAACTATTTAAGACGAAACATGCAATTTGACAAAACCTTAAGGACGATTTTTGCAATTTACTCTTGTCAAATTTTCAGAAAAGTATGAAGTTTTGAAATTCTAAGTTTAGTTTTAAACATATTAAAATAAAAAACTTTTTAAGATTTTAAGTAACAAAGTATTAAAAATTTCAATATAAAATATTTAAAAAAGTTAGTTAGCCAATTAAAATTTTTAAGTTTCCCGCTTACTAAAAAGGAATATATTAGCTACAATTTTATGTATACAATTTTGTGCTATAATTATGGGTCATTAAGTTATTTTTGCGGGTCCCTGAATCCTGTTTGCGTGTCCCGTGAGTCATTCTTATATACTTTTGGTTGAGGATTGTAACCAATTAGCTACAAAAATTTTAGAAATGTTATCCCCTTACTAAAAACATTCAAATTACAAAAGTTCTAAAGTTATCCAAAATTTTAAAACTTAAAATATTCAAAAGTTTTAACTTTCATTTAGATTTTTTCCACTATTTAAAATGATAGCAAAATGTTAAAGCTCAATATATAACTTTAAAATGTTTTCATTTCAAATGTCTTTATTATTAAAAAAGTTCTAAAATTGTTAATTTTTCAACATCTAATATTTTTACCAACATAATACACTAACCAAATTTTAAACAAAAATATAACAAAAACAATAAAGTAGTAGCCATTAAATTTTAACTGAATCTACACACCAACAATTCACAGACAAATGTATCCAATAAAGTTTACAAACAAATATACAAAGATATATATACACAACAATCTTATGACAAAAAACACCATATATTTTCAACCGGAGCAGCAAGTTCTGGCGTGGCATCAACGACAAAAGTAGCACGGTTTATTCCGTCGGCATCAACAGTAGATCAACAAAAGTTTAATAAAAAATGTAATGCTTGAAAAATACACACATTTACAAATAAAATATGAAGTTCTATAGGAAAAACACATTCAACGCTTTCCAAGTACATAGAGATACATCAAAACATTAAAAATACATGAAAAAATGAGCAAACCTGAAAACCCAGCGACGGTTCGTGTATAGGTGGTGGGTTCGTGGGTGGTGGACAACAACATTTACCAACAAACTTTATGAGGAAACCATGCCTTTAACAGTGACAAAAACGTGCTCTGGTCGCGACAGCAGTGAAGATTACGGCGATGTCAAGTGGATTGTGTCGACAATGGTGGTAGCATCAGCAAAACTATAAAGAAAAAGTTATAAAAACTTAAACATGTAAAAACAATATATAGATCTATAAAAATAAACATTCAAAACTTGAAATATATACCCATGTAACAAAAAAACTACAAAAGAACCTCAAAAACCACTGATGGTTTCGGATGTGGTGGTCCACTCGTGATGGGTTGGTGAGTTCGACTCGAATTAGATATAGTGACGGTGGGATGACTCTTGGATGTGGTGTTCGACACGTGGTCGGATGGTGGGAGATGAAAGGAAGCAATGGAGTGAGGGTTTTATTATTTTGTGTTTATTTTGGGAGAGAGAGAAGGAGGAGATAAGGTATGACTTGTAAGTGTGTGTGTGTATATGTGGTAGCCATGATGTATTTTTCAGCCATGACACTTACAGCATTATACTTTCCTGTTATGCGTGTGGTTACCCTTAATTGACGTGCCTTCCTTATTATACTTGCCAACCAATGAGAAAACTATGTCAAGCATTCCCTTTTTTGTCAATCCTTCACGTGTAGAGTATACTTTCCTTAATTAAAATTCAGTTTTCGCAATTTTACTTTTCAAGATTTGTAGCAAAATGTTTTATATATTAGTATAGATTTAGGACGTTCTTTAAATAGAAAGTCTGAAAATTCAGACACTTTTACTTACTTGTTATAGAAAGAATGGTGTTGATGCCGTCTTCACTACCACCGTCCTCACCCCATCGTCATTCTCACCACCGTCGTCTTTATCACCGCCGTCCTAACCACCTACGTCCTCACCACCGTCGTTCACTCGTCCTTAACGTGTATAATGACCTTTGAAAAAGGAGAGTTCTTCTCTGCTACGCACGTGGAGGTGTACCAGATCATTGATCTAATTATATCTTTTTTGTTTTTAGATTTGTTAAGGGTTACCATGGATTTTACTTTCTGGAAAACTTAAGGGATGATCGGAAAAAAAGAAGAAAGAAAAATACGTTTTGATAGTTTTCTCTTTTGCAGTGTTTACGTGTTGTATTTCCCTATATGTTGACTTATTGTTTTTTCCTTTTTTTTAATTTGTGGATTTTATACCTTTTAAAAACTGATCTGAAGTACCTTTTAATTTACATAAATATTACAGTAACAAAATAAAAATATGTATACTACTTAAAAAATTGCCAGCCACTTTCAAAAATATAGACATTCGGCCTGTTTAATTTTCAAGTACTATATAGCTTGTTAATTTATTATATTTTCGTATATTTGTCGCTAGATATCATTTTAGTTATATTTTTTGATTTGTTTCTTGTTGTACATTGAAACGAAACTTTGTGAATTAGCTCGATTTTGGGATAGGGTTTAGGGGAGTGGTGTGTTTTCGTAGGGGGGGGGGGGGGGGACCTAACGATAGATTTACTACTTCAATTATTTTTCAGTTAAATAGTTATAAATCCAAACTCCGTTTAAAAAAATTTGTGTGTATCTACAATGTATGTGTGTTAGTTTTTCTTCTAAAAAAATTACTCAATTCATAAAACTTTAACTATTTCATATGGAGAAATCGTATATGTTTTGTTGTGTTATATTATTTTTTCGTCTAAATTGGACCCGACCCGAATCATTTATTGGTTGTAATATGTGGAAACTAGAAAGGGGGTTGAATAGTTTACAGATTCGTTTTACGTTTTAAAAGTTTTCTTTCAAAACGGTCACTGAGGGCGGTCCCGGCGATCCCAGATATATCTGGGGGCCGCCAGACCTATAAGGGTGCCGCCCAGTAGACTACGCTCCTGTTTTTGTCTTTTTGTGAGGAATGTTGTATCTGTTATGGAACCTTCCATTTTGGGAGGAAAATTTGAATTTCAAATTTAAGTTTTAAATAAAACTTTTCTTTTAATTTAGAAAATATTTTGTATATATATTTTGTGAAAATACTTTTGTAAAAATGTGATGGTTAAGAGAAAAATATTTTCTTGATCAGCTTAATGATTTGTTTGTCCATACCTTAAGTGATTACTAATCTTAGAAATGGAATTTTACGATTAATAATTTGTAAACGTTTATTTTTATCGTAAACGTTTTTACATTTTGTTAATATCAAATCATTGAGAGGTCGAAAAATAAAATACCGTAATTAGACATATTTAGAATTACAGTCACTCCTTTATTTTGAAGTATGTACAAAAATATAAACTCATATATGAAAAAAATACAAGGTTTCAAATTATAATGATTTATATACATTCCCTATCTCACCCCTATTTGTCGAATTCAAAAAGGATGATTAACAAATTGAAGTAAGAAAGAAAAAAGTCGAACAATACCAACACTCCCTTGATGTATGCTCCCCTCGTTTGGGGCACCAATGGATCGATCTTACGAAATTGTTTGCTACAAAAACAAAGTGAGTAAGTACAATGAAGACAATATATTCTCAACTAGTAGCACTCATAGCAATTCATGCAAGTTAAATCATAAAGTGACTTCATTTATTACTTAATAAGCGTATACAAGAAGCATTGATTGCAATTAAAACTAGATAAGAGATAAGATAAATTCATACTATAATGGTATGAATCATTACAAGATAAAGTAGAAAAGCATAAAGTGAAGACATATTAAGGCATAGAGCTACACTAGTGGATTCTTGAAATGTAGGAGATGCCATAATCAAAAGGTAGACGATCGATTATTTAGATAGATTAATCATATGAGAATGATTAATTAAAGAGGAAAAAGGATGAGGTTGGCGAAACATGGTTTAGAAGAGTGTGAGTTTGAGGTATGAGACGGGTGAGAAGAAATTGAATGAAGTTGATTTCATTTCTCAAAGAGTAGAATTGGTTTCTAGAATCCTTGCAACAATGACAAAAAACTTGAGTGAAATTCAACTTGAGCATGAGAAGGAGGATGAATTGGTTGTAGTGGTGGTGAAGGTGGTACATGAATGTAGGCATTGGATGGGTTAGTGTGTGAAACAAGAATGGTGGAGATGTTGTGAAGTTGGTTAATCATTTAATCTCTTAGTGGATTTTAGGATGGTGGTAAAGGAGATTGAAGATGGAATCTTGGAGGAAATGGAGGTGAGTCATTTTGGGAAGGAGGTGATGATTTTGGAGTGGATGTCTTGCGCTTCCATACTTGTCTTACCGACATTCTTAGTTTTCTAGAGAAGTTTGGATGATGGTTTGAGCAAGACATTGATGGTGAGAATGAAGATGATAATGGGAAGAAGTTGGTGATGGTGAATTAAGAAGGATGGATGAGTTAAATAATGGAAGAAAGGTTAGAGAATGGCAAAGCATTGTTTGAGTGATAAAAGGTGCAAAAAGTGATTTGGCTAAACAGGGAAATGCCAGCATGAGACTATGTATAGGAAGGTCAAAGATACAAAAAGAGGTAAACTTAAAAATTCCGTTCCCTCCTATTGGCGGTCCCATATTGTTGGGCGGTCCCATATATATTGGGGGCCGCATGTGCTTTATGTGGGCCGTTTTCTGGAGAGAGTGAGATTTTTTGGTTTTTCCCTTTCTTATGTTCATTGATTTCAGCTTTTTTCAAATTCAAGAATCAACTAATTTTAAGCAAGAATATAGGGTCCTAAATTAAGATGCAAATCTTTTAGCATATAGCAATTTTATACGTATGTCATAATCTCCTAGAATTAGTTCACATAGAAAGTTGATAGGATGAAAAAATTGAAAAGACCATCCAAGTCACATGTAATCGTCTTTTACCATTCTTAGTCCTAATGAGTGGATTAAAAAGTCAAAGCATAATGTACTAGATAATATAAATAAGAATAAAAATCTCTAATAGTTTCGTAAACATGTTCACTTTCGTTTTGCACTCATCATGTCCTTGAGAGCTTTTCCAATTGACCTTAACCTTTTCCAGTGATCATCTCGATGTTGAGTTTGATGGTTTATAGTTTTGGAGAGGTAGGTGTTCAAGTGTTGACTTTCATGAGGAGGGTTTTTAAGGACTCTAGAGACAACATTGGACGAGGAAGAGACGTTTTGAGAAGGAGAAGAAAAGTTGGAACGAAACGATTCCTTATCATTTACATCAACAATGTCATCCAATAGATGAAATGAGGATGGATGATTTAGAGTGGTGGAAGAGGAGCCAGCATTTGAATCACGAGGTCTTTTCTTGCCATGATCTGATCGCGTCTTTTGCTCATAATGAGGAGTGGAGGGATGTATGACTCAATCATATGAGATGAAGTGATCAATTGCTAACTCAGGAAAGATGGACACAACATGTTTGAACAATCTAGTAAAAAGCATTCCATAAGGCAAGAGTTCCTTAGGTTTGTTTCGAGTCTTTTCCATTCATTTGAGAATGAAAAATGCTAGATTGTATGGAGTTGAGGTTTCGATGCAATATAGCATATGACAAAGACACGCGGAGACATGATCCCGATGACCTCCTAAACAAATGACGTTTTTACGAATGATATCAACCCATGGTTTCATATGAGGTTGAATTTCGCAGGCTAAAATTTTGTTTTTATCTACGACAACGGGTTTCTTGTTTTTGGTACGAGTAACTTGACCTTGTTAAGGAACTAGAATAAGAGACTTGATGACATTTGGAGAGGGAGGAGTGGTTTTATAACGACCTTTACTTGGAGCACTTATTGACAAGTAGTCGAGTAACCACATGTCAGTGTATGACACTTGACCTTTGAAAGGGATTTTGTATTTGAGCCAGAAGAAAAGAAAATATTGTAGGGGCCCGGGCAGGACTACAAGGCCGACGCCCCCCAGAGGCCAAAAAAGTCTCCTCGCCGAAGGCCCACGCGAACAGAGGCCCCCCGCTCCCACGCCACCGAAAATATTCCTCGAGAGTGAAAGAGAAGGACTTACTTTGTATGACAAAGTTGACTAGAAAATAACCCTGGAGTTATAGTCAAACGTGAGTTGACTATAAAACTCGAGAACAAAACGAGGAACAATTTGTTCGTTTATGTTCAACAAACAATCAAAACCAATTAATCCAAACTTAGCATGGATATGACTCATGTTTTCAAAGTTTTAACTCACAACCCTACCCTCATGAAAGTATCGTTTTTCAAGGCTTGCAATGGTGTTTCTTAATGCTTGATTGAATTCATTTGATATGAGTGGGATGTAGTTACGAGTCTTTTGGTGATCTAATCCGGTGATTCGAGGCATTGTCACCTAAAAAAATTATGGTCACGTTTTATAGTATTTTTACTTGTAACATTTTATTCACAATGTTTCTAGTGTGTACCTAAATATGACAAATATGGAGTAACGATTAACTCGACCTAAAAATAAAATCCTAAGAGTTAACCTAAACGCTCCTTCATTTTATTTTGCTCATCCAAACATGTCAAAAAATACATATGAATTATGTATCTCGACCTTTGTTCATGAGATCATTATGCATGTGATTAAAAACGTTTTTAAGTTGTATTAACAATGCATAACAACAATTTTATTATGTTCCTTATAACACCCTGTGTTTTCAAGTCATTGACGACATCGATAAATCCACAATGTACCTTTTGTATTGTACGTGTTTACTTTGTAAATCCTATGTCTAAGGGAAGCATATTAGTTATACATTATATCCTAGTAGTCCTAATTGTACAAAATTGAAAGAAAAATGAAAAATCCCCAATTTCAATTTTTGTGTTCATCATGAACCCTAGACTCAAATTGAAACAAAATAGATGAAATGACTTACAATTGATGATCTTTGTGATGTTAGGGATGATTATTATTGATGATTTGATCTTCAATTAGTTTTTTGGTGGTTAATTTTGAGTTTTGGGTTATTTTTGTTCGTGTTCGTCGCACCAATCATCAGGAGGAAGGGGGTGTTTGTCTTTGAGTTTTGAATTTTTTTTGACTAAGTATAGATTTAGGTGTCCTACTGGGTGCGGTCACATAACGATCAGGGGCCTCCTAAAAAATTAGTGCCGTCTGAGATATGGGGGCCGCTCGTATTATAGAATTTTTGAACTTTTAAAATTTAAGCATGAATTTAGAAGGAAGAGTGACTAATTAATTTTCATTTCGCGAATTAAAAATATCTAACTAGCTTCGGATGATGTAGTTAAATTGTCACGACGCGGAATAAAACGCGGACTAGAATTGAGATAGAAGAAAGAGAAGCGGACTAATACGATTTATGGAATGTGTTCCATCACATTCCAATAATACCTTATACCAAGACATAGTATAGATACCGTTTAAGGGTTTCGTAAGAATGTCGGCGATGGTGTCGACGGATGACACTTTTTCGATTGAGATATGTCCTTTCTAGACATTATCACAAAGAAAGTGATGAAGAATTTCGATATGTTTGGTTCGTGAATGTTACACTGGGTTTTTGCTAAGGTCAATTGCGCCTTTATTGTCGCACATAATCATGACTACGCGAGGTCGAAAACGTCGTAGTCGATAAGAGCTTGTTTCATCCATAGTGCTTGTTGACATGCCTTTTCGGCGCTTACGTATTCGACTTCAGTAGTGGATATAGCAAGAGCGGTTTGTTTCTTTGAGAACCAAGATGTCAAACAACATCCCACGAACGTACAAATACCGCTAGTGCTCTTTCGGTCCACATAATCTCCCGCATGATCAGAGTCGGCATATACTACTGTTTCTATGTCGGTCCCCTTAGGATACCATAATCCTAAGTGCGTAGTGCCTTTAATGTATCGGGTGACACGCTTAACCTTCAAAGGTGAAGAGGTTTTGGGAGCCTCTTGGAAGCGAGCACAAAGGCCTACACTAAACTGATTATCGGGCCTACTTGCGGTTAGGTATAATAAACTACCTATCATGCCTCAATACTTGGTACTATCTATCGACTCACACTCTTCGTCTTTCGTGAGTTTAGTATCCGAGGACATGGGTGTTTTCATTGGTTTAGATTCTTCTAAAGCTAAAGTTTTCCTTATGCATTTCTTTAATTGATAATAGATTGATTAAAGAAAATACCATCTTCCATTTGTTTTATTTGTAATCCAAGGAAAAAGTTAAGTTCACCCATCATGCTCATCTCGAATTCGTCATGCATGATTATCCACTAATTCATCACACATGTCTTGACAAGTCGAGCCGAATATAATGTCGTCGACATATATTTGAACGATGATTGTGCGTTTTTAAAACTTTCTTCTGGTAAAAAGTAAAGTATCTACCATTTCCTCATTTTGTATTCATGTTTAATAAAAAAAGCTATTAATCTAATCATACCAAGCTTGGGTGCTTGTTTAAGACCGTATAAAGCTTTCTTAAGTTTATAAACATGATCCGGTTTTCAATTAACGAATCCTTGATGTTGTGCCACGTATACCTCCTCACGATTAAAAACCCAGTTTCAGGAATGCACTTTTTACATCCATTTGGAATAGCTTAAAATCTAAAGCACAAGCATAAGCTAATAGTATCCTAATTGACTCAAGCAGCAACTAGGGCATAAGTTTCATCATAATCGATGCCCTCTTGTTGATTATAGCCTTGAAGAAACTAACAACCTGGCCTTATTTCGAGAAACAATACCTTTCTGGCTAACTTATATCTAACACTCTACTAGTTCCTATGATTGTCATAATTCCTAGGGTTATGAGAATTAACTCCCAACTTCGTTAGATAATGAAATTGATTTAATTCTTCTGGCATAGCGACTATCCAACTATCAGTCCTTAAGGCTTGTTTCACATCTTAGGTTCAATAGCTGATAAAAGATACAAAAGAATTTACTTGTTTTTTAGGCTTGTGATCTAAGGGTTCTTTAGTTAAGGTTTCCTATGACATTTTCTAATAGATGGTTCCTAGATTCCTTAATATTAACTATTTCGTCAATCTCTAAAGTTTCATCCTCAATGTCATTTTCTAGGTTTTTCTTTTCAGTAACCTTAATTGCTTCTTCTTCATCTAAGTCATCATCCACCAAGGGTGATGTCTTAGAGTGTGGAGGAGTTTCATCGAATGTTACGTTGAGTGATTCTTTGACTTTCCTAGTATGTTTATTGAGGATGATGTAGGCTTTACTATTTTGCGAGTAACCTAAAAAGACACCTTCGTATGACTTTGGGTCAAACTTTATAAGGTAGTCTTTAGTTTTTAAAATTAAGCACTTTCTTCCAACACTCTAAAGTAATCAAGAGTAGGTTTCCTACCTCTCAAGACTTCGTAAGGTGTTTTTCCTAAGATGGCTCTAATTAGGATTCGGTTGAGAATGTATGTTAAAGTATCTACTGCGTTACACCAAAATTTTTGTGGTAACGATTGCTCATTCAATATAGTCTTACTCATTTCTTGAAGTGTCCTATTTTCAACCACGCCATTTAATTAAGGAGTGTGTGGAGCTGAGAAGTTATGTGTAATTCCATTGGCATTACAAAACTCTCTGAATTACACCTCATTATCAAATTCCTTACCGTGGTCGGTTCTTATTGACACTATTGTACATCCTAATTGGTTTTGAATTTTCTTACTAAATATTTTGAATTGATCGAAGGCTTTGGTTTTGTCCTTAAGGAATCTAGTCCAAGTATACCTAGAGTAGTCATCTACTATGACTAAGGTGTAACGGTTTCCTCTGTAACCCCGTACGGCGGATGGACGGAAGAGATCCATATGAAGGAGTTCTAAGCATCTAGTCATTGAGACTATATTCTTAGCCTTGTGACTAGCATAAGCTTGTTTTCCAATTTTGCAAGCATCACATAAGTGTTGATCAAACTTAAGCTTAGGTAAGTTTCTAATCAATTCCTTAGATGCTCACGATTGAATGAGACGCATATTTGCGTGACCTAATCTCCTATGCCACAAAGTGGAATTTTCATCAATCGTTGCTAGACAAATTTGTTCTTTAGGCTTATTTCCTAATTTCATCACATATAAACCTTTCTTCCTAATACATCTACCTATGACCTTACCATCCTTAGTGATTTCACTATCATGTTCAGAGAAAGTTACTCTACACTTATTATTACATATTTTTCCTATACTTAACACATTAAATCTTAAGTTATCTACATGTTCTACATTATCTATTTTGAGAGAGTCATTCGAAATTGTACCTTTGCCAATGATGTTACCGCGAAGATTGCTACCAAAAATGACATTACCTCCATTGTATGCCTTGTAGCTTGAGAAGAGCTTTCGGTTACCCGTCATGTTTTGGAGCATCCGCTATCGTTTATCCACTCATCGGGTTCCAACTCAACTCTAAGGCATATCTATTTATATAAGTCAATACCTCAAACATTTGGTCCCTAATATCTCATGGGTCAAAATTTGTTAGTGCTAAACATCCTTGCATTTGATGAAATTGGTTGGGATGTGGGAATGGAAGACACATTTCCTATGGCATGTAACTTTGAGAGTTGAAATTTGATTTCTAAGTACAAGGATAAGCCACCGAGGTTGATTTTTTCCGTTGACTAAAATTTCTTTTTGGTTGCGGTGTCTTAGACGCGGTAATTATTGTTGACTCTTCTAGTGTGGTGGTGTTTTTGATCTCTAAAATGAGTTTTTTGAAAATCCAACTCGGGTAATTGAGATAGTTTATAAAATTTTTTAACTTCATTATCACTAGCAACGGGAACTTTGATATTGTTTACTATTATGTGTTTTGGTCTAGGACCCAAAATAAATTTTTGAAAAGAAACACTTTTCTCAGATCCAGGCATAGCTGTTGGCAGTCCCATGATTTTTTTGTGGGCCGCCTGTATAATATGGGGGCCGCCCATATTTATAGGACCTCCATCAGAGATCGCCTTTTTCTAAGCCTTCATAAATTTTATATCTTTTGTTCCACTAGATGATGCTTCAAATGAGCTAAACCTAAAACCCAATTTTTCACCGGAGGGTTTTTGATTACTTAGCATTTCATTTAGACAATGTGTACTCTTTTCAAATTTATTTAATCTAATGGCTTCTTCTTTGAGTTTTTCATTCTTAACTTTAAGCATATGACATTTTACACATTCGAGATCAACTCTCTTGTTTTTCTCGAGTGTAGATACTTTTTCTTTTAGAATACTAAGTTCTTTTTCTAGACTATTTCTAGTGGCTTTTAATCTTTTATTTTTAGTGATTATCTTTAAACTCATTTTGCACATTTGTCATATTCATTATCCTAAAACTAATTATCTATTGATGAGTTTTTCATCACTAAGTAAAGAGGGATTCGGAAACATACTCCTGATGATGCTTGAGCTACAAGACATGTTTTGTCTTTGACCTTCTCATCATCTTCTTCACCGCTATCACTCCAAGAACCTCCGACAAAAGCTCTTTGGTTCTTGTCTTTCGATGGTTTTGGACATTCTCCAATAAGATGATTTGGGTCGCCACATCTAAAGCATTTTCTATCATTTCTACCGTTCTTGTCATCACGGCTTCTTTGAAACGTCTTTTTGTCGTTCCGAGATTGTCTCACGAATCTACCTCTTCTTTTAAGGAACTTCTTGAGTTCTCCAAATTCCATGGCGTATTCTTCATCTTCACTTCCCGGAAGTTGACAACTTTTTCACTTAGATTCTTCTTAGCCTTTAAAGCAAGAGATTTTCTTTCTCCCTTAGCTTTGACTATTTCATAATCTTTCTTGATGATCATCTTGTGAACTTTGAGATTCCTCGATGAGTTCATCAAGTGATAGTGATGTTAAGTCTTTCGATTCTTCAATCGCCGTGACCTTTGCTCTCCATTTAGGATGTAGAGCCCTAAGAAACTTCCTAACATAATTCTTGCTAGAATAACCTTCATCAAGAGCCTTTAGACTAGTTAATGATAGTATTAAATCTAGCAAAAGCACTATCTATAGTTTCGTCTTCAGAAATGACGAATTGTTCATATTGTTGTACCAAAAGGTCGATCTTGTTATCTTTGACTTGGTTATTACCTTGATGGGTGATTAACAAAGTTTTCCAAATTTCTTTTTCCGTATTACACATAAAAATTCTTTCATATTCTTTTGGCAAAGCATTGTAAATGACCATTTTAGTTTTTGTTATTTTTCGCAAGCTTTTTTTAAGATCGTCCTTTGTTGTTTTCAAAAGGGATAACCTATCTTAATTGGGTTTTTGGATTTTGTTGAATAGGTTGAAAATCATCGTTAGTAATAACATGGCAAAAGTTACAAGATCGTTTGCCTTAAACTATGTTTCAAATATTTTTCCAATAAATAAAACTGTCACTTTCAAAAAGTGGTGGTCTTTGCATTGATTGCCCTTCTAGATATTTGTCGAAATCCATAGATCAATCCAAGTTCTAAAATATAGTATATTTTAAAAATCTTGAGTGACCTTGGCTTCTAATACTAATTGTAGAAACTAGAAGGGGAGGGGGTTGAATAGTTTACTGGTTCGTTTTACGTTTTAAAAGTTTGCTTTCAAAATACTTAGATTCGAGTTATATGTTCAACCAATCAACATAGTAAAATATCTACCAACTTTACCTAATAACAATCAAACAATTAAATAGATGAGAGAAGAAACATCAAAACAAGACACCATGATTTATAGTGGGTTCGGAACGCAGATGCTCTCTTCTTCGCCCTACTCCACTCCCCGGGTATCCTACTTGAGATTTCACTATGTCAACAAGCTCCCTTCAGGCAGAGAAAACCGTTTACACGTCACTTACGTTGTTTTCCGACACTAAGATAAATGTCGAGTCCTAATCTTAGCTAAAACAATCTTACCACTACTTCACAAAACACTATACATCACAAGATCTACACTATCGGATCTACACACAATCTGAATCACACAATTACACAAGATAATTACAATAGAGATTTGATACTTGAAGAAGAGAGGAGAGATTCACTAAATAACATTTCGTTTTATTTGGCGAATACGAATGTTTCTTCTCCTGCACTGTGATTGAGGTGGAAAAGCTGAGAAGAAGAGATTTGATCACTTGAAACATGATCTAAGAATTTGTTAGTGATAAGAGATTTAGAGGAGAAAGAAGACTTTTAGAAGAGAGGAAAAGAAGACTTTTCTAGAGAGAGAAAGTTATCAGAAAAATTCATGGCAAAGAGGTCTGTTTATTCTGTTGAGAATGGAGCGTATTTATAGGACAGGAAAAACCCAATGGTCACTGAGGCGGTCCTGGCACGGTCCCAGATATATATGGGGGACGCCGATTATTAGTCCCTATGTGTCACGCTATAAATAAACTAATGTAATTCCGGATATGTCACCATATTTTAAGGCTAACAGAACCTTTTATTTTGGGGGGAAAATTTGAATTTCAAATTTAAGTTTTAAATAAAACTTTTCTTTTAATTTAGAAAATATTTTGTATATATATTTTTGTAAAAATACTTTTGTAAAAATGTGATGGTTAAGAGAAAAATATTTTCTTGATCACTAGTCATGCTTAATGATTTGTTTGTCCATACCTTAAGTGATTACTAATCTTAGAAATGAAATTTTACGATTAATAATATGTAAACGTTTATTTTTATCGTAAACGTTTTTACATTTTAATATTATCAAAACATTGAGAGGTCGAAAAATATAAATAACGTTTTTAGACGTTATTTGTATTAACGCAATCGTTGACTAAAGGAACCACTTTAGATTTTTCGCTATGTCTGCTAGTGGCCATTGGATTGGTTTTTGACTATTGTTTTTTACTCGGATCGGATTGTGTTTTTTTTTAATTTTGACTATTCATAAATGTCAGTATGATACACTTTTTGCTCCAATTTATGAATTTAAGTCTACCCAAACATAATTCATGTAGAGCCTTAGTAAATTGTTAGACGGGTATTTCAAACTTTAGTGTTTTTTTGTTTCTTTTAAAATAAAATAATATATTTACAACTCTTCTTAGAATGTAATATATCCTTAAACGTTCGAACCTCGAATCATAAAGGTTTTTTTTGAAAAAAGTTATCTCGCTGCTTTGCACGGTTAACCATCTAGTTTGTAATTTAAATGTGTATACCTGAATAATTGATTCGGTAATGTTACTTAACGAGGTTTGGGAGCTCGCGTTTCGCCACCGGGGCATTTGATTTTGTCGTTGTATTTTACATAAGTCTATGTTACATTTTCAGATTTCTTTATTCAGAAGATACCGTGACATGAACAATATTTTAGACAACATATAGAGAAAATTTAAACGTTAACAAACTGGAAGTAGGAGCCTTGGGAAATTCTTATCCTTAAGCAGTTGTAGAAACTAAGTGTACCCAATAAGCCATGTTAGGGGAGGGAGTTTCTTATTTTCAGTTTGCGACTTTTCATTTTCGGTTTCACTAAAAACGTTGATCAATAATAGGATGTGTGTCCGCAAAGAAAGATAGGGAACCGAAAAGGTTGCGGCGAGAAAATAGTTCCCACCGAACTACTTGTCATAACAATCTCTTCGATTCCACATCCTTCTTTGTTAAAACGCATTGTACCGATGATCATTGATATACGATGTATTAAAAAAGTACTATGGATAACAACTAAATAAATTCAATGCATGTCTAAACGCCTTGTTATTTATAATTTAGGATACGTTGAATTAACATTTTTTGGTAAAACCTCATGCATGAATGACTCGGTCATCTCATGTGTTAAGATCACATAAAAAAATTTACTTAAGTCTTTTAGGTATTGAAAGATCATTTGGCTCAGATAAGAGCTAACGAATCTGAAAAAGTGTAAGTCCCGTCGTGGCTGCATACCAAGAAAGTTGCCTAGCCAAGTTACAGACTTTCACGACTTCAATTGAATCTGCTCATATTCATCATAGCCTCAGCAAGGTACTATGAATTGGTGTAGACATATCGTGTATCACGATTTAAGACAATAGTAGTGGTGATAGTCATAAGCGTTATTTTGTTCTAATACGCAAAACTGGTGTATGAACGAAAATTAGAAGAAGAGATGTCGATACTATTCAGTGGCACAATGTCTTTTGTCCGTTCTCGGTGCAACACGAACACAACGTATCGAAATGCAAAACAGGTTATGGTTGTCACCGTCTGTTGATCCCACTTCAATAGATCGAATTCCTTACGCTTGTATAAGGATTAGTTATATTAGATAAATCTAACACAACTATAGTAGAAACTGTGTTTGAGTGTATTAAAGATTATGCAGAATCTAATCTTTAATATTAAGAAGAATTCTTAATGAAACAGTAAAACTAAGAACATATAATTCAATAAACAATAAGCTCTAATATTATTAATGAAATAATATAAATAATCTTAATAGTATTAGGGTTACAAAACCTTGAAGCTATGATAATTCTATGAATGACTCATTTTTTATACTCTATGAAAACTATATCCTAGAACCTCCTTTTATACACCAAGGAGTCCTAAACGGCTTACAATACTTTCCTAAGAATATCAAATCTTTTAAGCAAATAAGTTATACATATCTTTTACATAAATAACTCATATAAATCACATAAGCAGTACTAACTAACTCAGCAGTACTAACTTCTTCACTAGCAGCATTAACTCCTTCAGCAGTAGTAACTTTACACCAGCAGTAGTAACTTTTGTACTAGCAGTAGTAATTACTTAGCATATTTTCCAGTCTTTATCTCTGAGCAGTCTTAACTTCCTCTAGCAGTAGTAACTTCCTCTAGCAGTAGTAACTTTGTACTGGCAGTTGTAACTTCACCAGCGGTCTTAAACACTTAGAATAATTTTCATTGAAATTCTCCAGCAACACTAACTTTGACTGAGCAGCATTACCATCAATAAGAGCCGCAGTAACTCAAAACAGTATCAAGAAGCTTTTAATCCTAACACCGTCACTACCGCATCATTATTGAACAACCGTAAGAGATAATGTATCGGCTCAGATAAGAGCCTTTGTAAGTCTGTCATAGTTGCACACCTAATAGGTTGCCTAGCTAAGTTACGGGGTTTTACACGTTTTGTTCAGACTACTCGTATTCATCATTACCTTACCAAGGTATGGTTATTGACGACATCAAATAAGTCACTTTTATAGCATCATTTATCCCATGTAAATTACCCATTTTGTATAATTATTGCAAGAATTGGTACTTAATCGTTTATATTTGAGAATTGCAGTAATTATGGAGTACTTTATGAAGATTAGCAAAAAGGCACGCATTCTGGAGCTTAAACAAAGAAATATGAAGAATACTGTTCTAACAACCAATACGCCATATCCATCATGGAAGATACGGCGTATCCGTGCCTACACTTCACAAGAAACCACGAAGAATTCAAGCGCAATACGCCGTATCCAGAAGACTTCTATACGCCGTATCCAAGATATAATAATAAAATATTCTAGAAGATATTGAATGTGGTCCCTACCTCAAGAAACCTCCAATACGTCGTATTCACCTCAACCGATACACCGTATCGACCAAATTCCAGACACTATAAATAGAAGACCTAAAAACAAGTTTTAGGTGTGCTTGATCATATTTTTGATACCCTAACCATAAAAGTAGATTTTTAGAAGATAAGAAGAGCAGAACAGGTCAAGCAAAGCTATTAAGTCCATATGAAACACCTTGTAATCTCTTATACTCTAGTAATCGTTCAATTTTTGGTATCATTCGTTTAACTCCGTTAGTTTATCTTGGTTGAATTATTACTCTTGTATTGATTACGATTATTAAGGGCTAATACCCTTGGGTATTAGCCATGATTATGCAGATTTAAATGTTCGGTTTATTTATATCGAATGCTTATGCTTGATCATATTTTCGATACCGTAACAACAAAAGTCGATTTTCATAAGACAAGAAAGAGCAAAGAGGGTCAAGCAAAGCTATTAATTCCATAGGAAACACCTTGTAATCTACTATACTCTAGTAATCGTTTAATTTTTGATATCTCGATGTTGTTGACTTATGACATGGATGCTAGGGATGGTCTATAGAGATAGATAACTAAGTTACAGCCTATTCACAAGCAGTAAATAGGAAAACCAAAGTTAAAAGAACAATTGTGGTGCTAGAATCGGATAAGAAGGTACCTCGCTTGCCGTAGCTGCAAACAGAATATACTGGCACCAAACACCATTTAACAATTGATAGACAACAAGTCAATCTTAAACAACAAATGTAAACCGCTTATAACTACAGGTTGGAATTACTCAGAAAAACACCGATGTTACAGGAGTAGTCGATTTTGCAGAAGCACGAAACAACATCCTATGAACATTATGTTTTTTCATCAACTCTCTTTCTGTCGAATCATCTTCAAAAAATGAAGTAAACACATGTAAGATAAAGGATCGGTTCAATAACTATAGCTGCAAGCAATTCATGCCGCCCTGCCTACATATTCAAATTCATCATCGTCTTTTATAAAAAAGGAACTCTTATGTGGCTGCAAAGTTGTCCATTGCATTGCCAACACACCACATATGCGTTGCAAATTTTAGCTTACAAATGGAAACAAATACAAATATTGGATGGTACAAAACACTTGACATGGCTGTGACCACAATGTGGGTATGGTCGTTGTGCTAATAAGCTATGCTCAGTGCATTCCATGCAATACCAAAACGGTTATTGTCATCGCCATAAAAAACATAAAGGGAACATATCTTGTACAACAACCTGTCATGACCTACAAACTCGAGAAAACCGCCATGGCTGCATTAGTATAAATGCCCCGCCAAGATTCAGAAATCCTCACACTCTGTATATCACACATATATTAATATTAATATAGTTTGCCAAAAAGCAGTGTCCCCAAAAAGGCGTGCAAACGAGTTTATGTCTTTTAATAGTTGGTATTTTTTTTCTATCCCTTATCCACTTCTATATTATCTTCCCTCAACCATTGAATCACCATCAGACAAAGAGAAATCAAACCCTCGATGGCTGCAAACACGAATTCATGATGTCTCGCCAACACATGGGTAGCTTTCGCTTTTGATGATTTAATTAGCTATTGGATTTTCAAATTAACGAATGCACCCGCAATATTTGTTAATAAGAAAATCCTTCATAAAGTACAAAAGGGTGCTTGCAAGTATACTAATATATCATGCCATGACTGTGAAATCAGACCCACCATGTCTACAAGCACGTAGTCGTACTGCCTCGCCAAGACACGCATCGCTTTCAGCTAGCATATTCCAGCAGCCTATTGTAGCTGACAAATCATATTTAAAATTAGGATATGACTCCTACACTTAAGGCTAAACACTCTAGGCAGAATACATCAAACTTCAAGCTGAAAAAGCTCAAAGGCGTGGCCAGATGTTTAACTGGGAAACCGCTACATACGGTAAGTCTTATGGTGATGATCTTGATTTTTTCACAGGTTTTAAAGCAGATTACCCAGCTATCGTCTACAATGATGCATTGACATCAAATGAGAACGTTCCTTCCAAACCACCTGTAAGTATTTACAATGCGATTAAAGTTGACATTGATTTTAGTATATCATTTTCTGATTCCGACGACGAAGATTATACTTTTATATGCGACAAGAATTCGTTTTCTTATAAATTAATTCCTATCAATGATTTGAAACCGGAACCGGTAAATGACCATGTTGAAATCAATACCGAATTGTGTTCAAAAAATGTTGATATCAAACCAATGGATAGTGTTGTTTGCATAAGCAATCATACTACACTAGTTGAGTCTGATGAATGCTTAGAGACAAATCACAACAAGAAAAGAGAACTTTCAGAAATATGTAATTTTATTACTAAAGTGATAAGTCGCATAAGTTTTCACGAAGGGAAGCCATTGATTTTCATAATTAAAAATCTCTGTGTGCCGTTTGGCATTCCTTTCGATCCCAAGCGATTTTATAAGGATGGTGTTTACACATGGAGTTGCGATGGCCAATGTATGTTTTTTTACTTTGTTTAATTTAGGAAAAAAATTGGTCTCCAAGAATGAATACGACATATTAAGGCAATCACCTATACGCCGTATCCATTGTTTTTAACTTGAGTTGACTAAGTCAACAATTTCGTTCAATACGCCATATTGAATGAACCTCTATACGATGTATCAAGTTTGGGTATAAAAACCCAGCTAATATGCCGAATAAAGTTTTACATACTTTTCACACTCTCAAAATTTTAACCTCGATCAAATCTTGGAGTCCAATTCTCAACTATATATATTGCATCTCTTTCAAACCTTAATCGAATGGTAATGTACCCCTTAATCTTTCGGTTTTTTTCTATTAATTTTCGAATTCAATTAGGGTTAGAGTTTAGGTTTAGTTTTGGAGGTTTTTTTGCAATTTTCCGTAGTGCCATATATGCATATCCTATTTCCTCAGATTCGTGATTGCTAGTTTTGCAAATTAAGTTAAATGGGTCAAACGGGTAGAAATGGGAAACCCATTTCATTTTTTACTACAAAATCGATAGGACATATTTAGTAAAACGAATACAGCATATCGAGCGTTTTTACCAAAAATTTAAATCCAATACGACGTATCCATTCACTGGATACGACGTATTGAGCTTTTTGAAAACATAAGCCCTTAATACCCTATACGACGTACGAATTCCCTTATACGCCGTATCTAGTTGCCCGTATTGAACTAATACTCCATATACCCTATACGCCGTATTGAGTTATCTCTATACGGCGTATCGACCCTAAAACTTCCAATACTCCGTATTGATATTCTATGGATACAGAGTATTCACCTAAACCCCTATACGGTGTATCCGCTTCTCCAATACGCCGTATCCGACATCTGGCAGGATGATAAAAGTTCTATTTCCTATGTACTAACTTTTTCCAGTTTTGCAGATATGGCTCTTCCACCTAGAGATCAGAGATATCAGTACCTTAGGTTCGAGGGTTTAGAGTACACTAATGCAAATATTGTAGATTTTGAGGAGAGGTTAGGGAAGATATATGGTAGAGGGGTACATCGGGTGCAAGTTTTCGATTTTAGGGATTGATGGCTAAGATGGCCGAGGGATTGAGTGGTAGGATGCTTATGGAGCACAGGGATGCTCAGGTTCAGAGTGTACTCACTAGCCGTGCTTGGGGGCGACTATTTAGGGTTAGAGGCCCACTGGTACATGAGCTTATCCTGGAGTTCTTTAGTACATTTAGGTTCGGTGAGGCAGTTCTTGATCTTGATACGGTTGGGGCGTTATAGTTCTAGTTCGGTAGTGCTAAGAACCGTATGAGCTGGAGAGAGTTTATTTTGGGTATAGGGCTACACACTGCTGAGGAGATAGAGTCCGCTGGGTTTAGGAAGTACTGGGCTGAGAGTGCTAGGCGGATCCCCGACAAGCGGGATCTGAGTGCTTACTGGAGAGGGATATTATCTGAGGGGGATTTCCTTGGCACAACCCCGTCATACACTGTGATTATAGATCTGATGCTTAGGTTGTACCATAGGTTGATTACGTGTAGCATTGCTGGGAGGAGTCAGGCACCTGAGAAGGTGACCGTGACTGATTTGTTTTACCTCCGGGGTATGGATGTTGATTCAGTCAACATCCCTTGTCTTTTAGATTGGTATTTGAGGAGATTTGATTCGGGGAGGAAGCACAGGGCGATGATATCTAGAGGACAGTTTGTTGCTCGTTTGGCTGAGCATTTTGGAGTTCTTACTGAGTAGAGAATTCAGGGATTGGCCGTGATAGTCTGAGACCTCCCTGTGATTGATATGGCCGTGCTGGTGTGGCTATAGATTTGCGATGAGCTTGATGATACTTGGGCTTGGGTAGCCTCGGGACTAGAGAGGCAGCCAAATATTGCGGCTGGTGCCCTAGAGGTCGCTCAGGCTATTCCAACACCCGTACAGGCACCTCAGCCACCACCCGTAGCTACACCAGTTGTTAGGACCATGCCCTAGAGGTTAGCTAGGTTAAATGAGGAGGTCCTTGGTTTGCTAGGCAGTATGCAGAGCAGAGAGATGTGTTGGATAGCATGGCTTGTAATTTCTCTAGATTCACCACTTGGACGGTCACTAGCCTATCTTTGATGATAGATCGGAGTGGGGTCAGGTACACGAGTTATTCTGATTATCGAATTCCGTACCAGAGGCGCACTAGGCATAGGAGTGATGACGCCAGCACCTCAGCACAACAGCAACCAGACCCCTGATCTCTCTCCCTTACTTTTGATTTCTATTTTGTGTACATTTATATTATTCATATCGTGATATATCTAAACTTAACACAAGTTACCTTTTGATGTATATATATTATGATATGATAGTTTTGTGATTTGTTTGTGCATGATAGAATCAAGCCTGGAAATAAGTTTAGCAACTAAGCTTATTGATATATGAAGGACTCAAGGACTAAATCCATAACGAGAATGAAAGGATGAGAGGAAGAGTGTTGAATAGTGTGAGAAGCTGAATAAAAGTCTAACTTAAAGACTTAGCTGAAAAGAAAAGTGCTTCTCGGGAGACAACCTGGACAATTTTTAATTTATTTTATCGAGTCTGTCATCCCAGACATCAATACGGCGCATTCGCTCCATACCATACGACGTATTAAATGTCTGGACGTTATCAGTCATTATTTTATGCATTTAAAACGTTATTTTTAGTTTCGTATATACGGCGTATTCATTATATGATACGGCGTATTTGACAGACTGACTCGTATAGATACTTTTTACAGGTTTCTCCATACGGCGTATCCAGGTTTTTGGATACGACGTATTGGTTGCCTGTGTAATTTTTTTGTTTTATTTTTTATTAACCAGAGATACCCGAGATAGGATTGCATGGTTTTCCTATATTTTGCACATGACCTCGCTGAAAAGAAATCGACAACGTTGGTGAAGTATCGATCATCTGGAATTTTTGCTCATAAAATCAACATGGAAAATCTACCGAGCAAATATCAGGGGAGTTTCTCGTTCTAATACTTTTGTGAAATTACTAGTTACATAACCTGCACACATAACCCTTATTAGATATTGTGAGGATTCAACCTTATCCGTTTTCAAATATTTACCCAAATTTTACAAAAATATGAGTGTGCCGGTGATGTTCTAGACTTTAGAACTTGGCTTGGTATATCTATTCGAGACCACAATAACGAGTACTGTGGATTTAGATGGAGTAACTTATTTAAATTGGTAAATTTCTAGGATTACACCCAAAAAGCCTATATATGTTTTGTTATTAACTAACCACACTGGTTAGTTAACCCCCGTAAAAACCCTTTATTTACTTTCACTTTAAGAGTAAGATTCCCTAGAAAAACCAGTAGAGCCAATCCTTTAGGATAACACCAACTAGTTGTTTTGTTACACCTTTACACTTTATCCTATCCTGTTAGATTAAGTCCATTTATCAGTTGCTAGTTGTTTTAGTGTAAATTATGTATTTCCTGTGTCTTGTGTTATTTTCTATCTCTAGTATGGTTTAAAAAATTGCACATTGCAATTGGGAATGTAAAAAGTAGTTTAACTCGTGTATTTTTACTACTGTCACAATTATTGGTACATCCGAAGAATGAAGAATTATGAAAGAAATATTCCATAGCTATTATGATCGTGAAGATGGTGAAATTACACAAAGATTCGTAGTATTGTTAAAAAAAATGAAAAAAATAGAAAATCGGTGCAAAAAAGGAGGAGAAAATTTTGAAGATAGTCAGTTCGTTAAAGCTTAAACCGATAGTATTATTTGAAGGATCGACTATTCATTGATACGTATTATAAATCAACGATGTAAAGTTTTGTATAAAGTGGTAGATATCGCCACTTGTCTTTGTAAAAGTATGTATAGTGTGGATGATTTATATGATCAAAGACGTTTATGTAAATATTTATGAGTCTTTATCATGGGAACGGTCAGAAAAGTATCTATGTTAGCCATCATTTCACATACATACTAAACGAAAATAAGAGATGAGATTTTAGAGAGAGAGAAATATGAAGAGAGAAAATGGGAGAAAAGATGGTGATATGTCGTTGTGTGGTGTATATTTTCATGATTCAAGTTTTAAATTTATATTTTACCGACTCAACCAAAAACAACACTTTAACGGGCAGTGTACCTGGTCGGTGGTAGATTCGTGGTAAGTAGGGTGTCGAATATTTGAAGCGAGGTTAAATCTTTCAATTTATTAATATTTTGGTTATCTAATCTAAGTTAATTCTAATCTAAGTCAAACCTATGCTAATCCTATGTTAGTTCTAATTCTAATTCTAACAGGTAAAGGGGGTTTTCAGCCTGAGAGACTGGCACGGGTTTGGGGGTGACTACAATCAATTCAAGACACTTTAACCCATGCAAGCAAATTAACAGAAGATAAAAGAGCGGTCAAGCCTTATGATAGAAAACTGTATTAGCCATCATTAATCCGATTAGAAGTTGGTTTGTTTATTCAGTGCAATGATTACTTATCTCGAGGTGGCATATCATTATTAGACTTAGACGGGACTTCATCCTAATTTGCTGATTATAATCTATCTT